>JASANE010013182.1:0-36727 GCA_030248225.1 Trileptium ribeirensis
CATCTTCAGTTTTAACAGTTTCGACGCTACCGAGAGGGATGCTGTGGCCATATAAAGATTTTATCGTCTGTTGAAGCAGTTGCAAAATTGCAGATAATTGTAAATCTGCTCATGTAGAAAGGTTCAAATGTAAAATGCTCGGAATTAAGCAAATGGTTTGGTGCAGAGCAAGATGATTCACAACTGAAAATATGAAGATTCGATTTTGTCAGGTATACTATCACAAACAAGCTAAGGGATATACTTGTTCAATATCACTTAATCCTTTCATGCCTATTAGGGCCAAATTGACCTAACGCACATTGCGAGTCGTTGTGATTACTGAGTGTTGTACGTTTGAACGTGCGTTATTCACTCGTGTGGCTACGATTCTTAAGAAACTGAGCAACAGCTTAGTGGTTTGCGTACACAAGATTCACCCGTGCGTCTCGGGTTCAGTCCCTGGCGCAGGCTTGAGTTTGTCAAACATTGCAAGATACGCAAATTAATTTCGGCATGAAAGGGTTAAATTCTAATCTAACCTTAAGAAGTATATATGGATGAAAATTGAAATGCTATAAACTAGATGTTTCGCAGGAATCGTTGGATTTCTACTATTTTTGGGGTCATATGGTTAACATGAAGCCTGTTACATTGTGATCGATACTTCTGCAGATGTGCTCGCTAATATCTGTGAACCTACGTAGTCTCGACTTTGGCATATAAATTGGTCGTTAGTCAATTAATGTCAATATAATTAAGCGACATATCAAGCAGTTCAATCAAATTTCAAGTGCCATGTTAGTCCCATAATTAATTTATATGATAGGAACATTATTTATTTGTTTGGAATAAAAAACGACTCCAAAGTAAAAATAGAGGCGTCCAGCGAAAGTTGGACACACTTTCTGGACTGGCATTACGGTAGAGTGCGCTTGACCACTCGGCCACGTTTTAACTAATGCGTACTGTATTACATTGCATATCATTTGAACTATTGTGCCAGTTTCTTCACGGAAATATGAAACGCTACACTAATATAACTTAGCACCAATAAACATGACTAACATGGTAGAAGTAAAACACGGAAAGCTAGGTACCAAAAATTAGCACTTAGACCAGCAAAACCGTTACAAAACCATCTATGTACACCATGCAGTATCAAGCACACTGTTGACAAAAGGGTCTCTTAGACACCCCGCGTTTTTAATAAATTTTTCAAAGGTAGCTAGTTACGCGTATTACCACTTCTCGACAGTGTCAGACACACCGTGTCTTCTGGCTGTTCTATTGACAGTGTTCCGAATTATTTGAGCAATGTTCATATTGGCTAGACAGATATCGTAAATTTAGAAAAAACTAGTCAGGACAGTTGACTGATATACCGCATTAGCTACAGACGGTGTCCGTTATAGTTAAATCGCGCCAAATTGGTAGCTACGGGTGTGTACGACACTTTCAAGAAAAAATATAGTAGGTAGGGGTGTGTGGTACACCCTCGGCAATTGATTTACAGTATGGGTGTCAATCTGAATGTCTATACGGTATGATTGCGACTACAGGGGGACAAAAGTTCCAAACAGCCGGGACATTATAACGTGAACGCAGCATTTGCAAAGACGATTTGGATCACCCTTTATATCATAGCCCACGCAACTGTCTAGTTTGTTCAACCACTGAAAAACACAAGGATTGATGCAGTAGTTGTTTAGTTTGCTCAGGGGTTACGGTGCAGTAGATGAACAGTTAATGGTTGCTATTACCTAGGGTAAGCCCAGCGGTAATAATTGTCAATATTCCAATAATGAAAATTAATGAGAGTTGTGATGCTTATATAAGCCTAAGATATCTCTAAACCTTTGTACTGGATAGATGTTCGACAGACGCACATTCTACATTGTTGCTTCGTTCACATTACTATGTCCACAACGTTTGGAACCTATGTACCCACAAAGTATTAAAAATCTAACTATGGGGTATCGCACACTGTCAGCTTGACATACAGCATGGTTGTGCCTGAATGTCTAATATGGCAGGATCACGAATGAAGGGGACAAAAGTTCCAAACAATAGGGAATGTGAACGCCATAATAAGCTGTTTTCTCTAACCAAATCACGTAACGCTTTTCAAACATGCTTGTTTCAGGGCAGCAACATGACAATGAATTGCTATAATAATGGCTGCTATCATCTCGGGACATCTTGCTCTAATGAATTTTTAGCACCGTACAATGAATTTGTTATCAAAATTGAAGTTATTTACGTTGTCTTTAAATCCATTTTATTATCGTCATAGTCACCCCAACTGAGATCCAAACTCACACACAGTTGTACCATAGCATGGTAGTGGTTACTCCGCAAGTAAAGAGATTGAAAACTGCGACTTTATTTTCCCTATTTGTCGTGGAACACCTAACTTAGTTATGTATTGCCTACAGCTCAAGGCATATTTTACACTGCACGGGAAAGTAACACGTCTGTATTTATTTCGAACTTGTGCATCTTGTGAAAAAATATCCCAACGCTGGTAGTCGATATCATGCAGTAAATTTCTCCCCGGAGCATTCTCCCGAGTTATTCCTTTTGGGGAGAATTTTATCCCGGGTAATAGGGTTTTCATATTTCTAATTTTTTCAAATTAGGTACCTATTTTCCGTCATTGAAGTTTTCTCTTGAATGGTATTTAACTTTCATTACATTTTACGATTTTTTCGAAAACCTACTAAGTACAATTGAGAGGAAATCTCATAATAATTGACACGGTAGAGTGATTCGATTGGACAAAGAGATTACTCTGTTAGAGTAGAAATGTCGCTGATTAAAATTTGGGATATGTGTGGATGTTTCGGGAAAGAAGTAATAAGCTGAATTTAAAAGCCATTTAACAATTATTTTGGCCCTTGTCAACTTTAGGGGCCGAACGTTATAATGTTAGAAAAAAGAACAGCTTAGCAGCAGCCCCCCCCCCGACTTAGGCTCGGGCTTAGTGTATGTCTCATATAAGGACCTTAGCTTAAGCTAAGACTAAGGCTTAGGCTTAGTATATGCATATGTATCGAGAACGGACTGGCATGCATTATACTTCGGTCCCTAAAGTTAACAAGGGCCAATATTTTTATATATTATAAATATACATATACTCGAGGTCCGAGGTGCCAGGTGGGTAGCGGAAGTGTTGGGTGGACCATCGACCTCACACAGGTGGGGTTCAGCCGGTCGGAGCCCTTCAGACTCTAGGGGTGGGGGCAGCACCTTTGGCGCTTTATGTGTCAGTGCCTACGGCGCCGCCGGGGGAGTTGGACTTGAGCAACTGTCGGTGGATGAGGGTTCGATGCCTCAGGGGTAATCGCTACTCCGTTATGAGCATGCGTGATAATATATACGCAACGCCTATATTTTTTCTCTTTCAATCATTTAGTGTCTCAAGTTTAGTATTTCGGGTACAGCAGACTTGAGCCTACTGACGCTTCCATAAAATTGTGACGAGGTGGCTAGTTTTTCCACTCCCCTGTGCTGGATCCGCTAGTGTTTGGTTGACTTATATTCATCATGTTCTATATAGCTGTACGAAATCGAAACAGTAAGAGATCTATTATCAAAATAAAACGCCATATTCTACATAGTTTTTGAAGACATTTAAAACAAGATCTACAAAAACGTTTCTTGCTTGTCTCCTACAATAATGTGTGGAAATTTATCAGAATGGTTACCGGTAAATAGTATGTTACTATAGCTAAGTGAGTTCTTCGATTCTTTGACAGTTTTCAATTTGCCATTACCCACGATCAACCCACGATTCTTCAGTAGATGACGATGATCGAAATGTTTTTCGGTTAATGAAGTGTTTGTGATGTGTTTGTCTACAGCGAAGCCTAAATCGTTAGCCGAATATTCATATGGATCATCAAATAAGCCACGACCATTGTAACTCACAATTATTGTTTTGTCATCACTCATTCTTGGATCTTTGTCAGCCTTGCGACGCCAGCCAGCATCAGATGGCGAAAATTTACCGCATCGCGTTCTTGGGCTCATCTTACAGCCGTAACAACCTGTATTCAAAACACAATCATCGTCATTTTCTGGTACAAATTCAATGTTTCGATTTTTCACAACATAATTGCCAAGACGTCGATAACTATTGGTATCACTATCCGAGACGTGATCGTAATGGTGTGGAGCGCTTCCGTTGTGGCAACTTTTGTTGTTGGTCGGCGGAGGTGAGATGCTTTGAACTCGGCGCGAGGACCGACTTCCAATCGACGGTGTTCTCACCGGCGCAGCATTCGTCCGACGAATACAACTGGTATTCCTCGACGAAGATGAAATCAGCACAGTTGTTACGTTTGCAGTGCTTACTGTATCGTCGTTTTGGACAGTTTCTCCGCCGTCTGCCGACTTGATGTCGCCATCGCTGACGTCAACCTTTGTGCTTACAGCCGTGTGGTGACGTCGATTATCATAGCCCTGCATTCGTCGGTTTTTCAGAACAAAAACTGACTTAGTTTGGTCACGAATTTTACCATTACACAAATAGTATATCGGTAAACGAATTGCACTTGTTAATATCACTAAGACACTGCTAATATCGGAAGCTAATGTATATGGAATCACATGTTCCTGGAACAAATATTATATATATGGATATGCATAATTTTTGCAAAACAAAATATCACTGAACTGTAAAAGCTGCGTCAAATTTGACATAACTAGACAGTTTGTTCGACTTACTAAATGCGCCGTATTTTAGGCTCAGTCTAAGCCATATTTCATTCACTCTGTGTCAGAGCTATATCGAGCTTCCACTTACAAAATGAGCCCAAAGTCAGCCACCTACTTTGACCCGTTGAGCAGATGTACCCGCTTAACCATAATAATACCCATATAACTCAAGCGGTTGCTCAAATATTGACGTGCATTTTGGGTCTCATGGGCTCATTTAAAAGCCCATTTAGCCCATCCCTGTAGAATAAATATTGACCACACCGCACACTATATGAATTTATGTAGATTGTGTGTTGTTGTACTAAATGAGCTCGATATTACCTGCATAGCTCGAACGATTGCAAAGATATTGTCGTTTAGACGTATTTTGTGTTTTATTGGCCAATTGAAAACCCCATTTTGATCCAACGCTTCAACGGAATTAATGACAACAGTAGCTTTATTGAGGTGTTAAGTCCGTTGTAAAATGAGACCAATATTACCCATATAGCTTGAGCGATTGCGGATATATTGCCATTTCCATGTATTTAGGATGTTATGGGCCCATTAAAACCATTTTCAACCCTAACCCTACATCCTAATAGATCCATGCAGCAACACTTATAAAACTTAAAAAAATTCTTATAGAGGTTTTTGCCGTACAAAATCAGCTTAATTTGGCTAAGATGTATGTATTACTTGCCGAGATACAATAAATACATAACGTGTTTTGTCAGACCCTATTTTCACCCAAACTGAGCCTACTTGGCCCACTTTTACAACCCAAAGATGTTGGAATCCGTTTTCGAGTCTAACTAAAGGGCACAAATAGATATTTTAAGCTTTCGAATGAGCTATCGCGACGGACAGCCCACTCGCTACACTTAGAATTTAATTACAAACAACAGTGTCATGGACACTATGTACTATACACTATGGAGTCTTCGACACCTTATATTTATACCTACAGTTTAAAAAGGCAATATAAACTTAAGGCGATCCCACTAACTACCTCATATTATAATGGCCGATGTCGAATCGCAAACGTATGATACGGAAAAAATCTTAATTTAAATCGATTTTTCGGTAACCGAAGATTGGCAAAATGAAATTCAAGGCCAGAAATTATACGAGTTGTTTGAACAGAATTTTGACGATATTTAGTTTACAGAAATTCGGTTCCGTAATGGTTAATGCCTGTGAACTTCGCATAAGGATTATTCAATGTTACCGAAATAATTTCATGAAATGGTTACGTCACAGTCAAATCGATAATGCAGTTAGGGTCTTGGTATTCATGAGCAAAACCCGTTTAATTCACATTTGTCAAATTTTCGTTCCACAAAATTTCGGTAATTTTTCTCGAATTTTCTCGAATGCAAACTGACCCGATTCGGTCGCTCAGCAGTGTGTTTGCAAACAATTTTGCAACTTCAATTGAACAAAATCTGTTTCATAACAATTTTTTTGTGAAATTATAAATTACGATGGATTTTGGGGCCACCTTAAGTTTATTCGCGTATTATAACGCGAAAAGTAATCTTTCTCGAACGTTGAATGGAATTTGATTGTGTCTACAATACCACACAGAAAATTCAATGTGTAATATACCACCTAAAAATATTTAAAATTTATGGTATTTACGCAGGCTGTTCGTAGACAAAATTCCGCATGTCGAGAGATTGATCACGTTTACGTTTCGTTATGCACTTTTAAAATAATAACAGGTCGCGCACCCCCTCCGGCAGGGTGAACTCCCAAGATGCAGAAGTCCGATTCCATCCCGGCAGTAGGGGCTAACCGCCTTGGACCTTGAGCAGGCATGATATCTGTTTAATTTTACCACTTGACAAAGTTGAAAAATGACTTTAAACTGAGAAAAAATCACGCCTTACTTCAAAAAAATGCGGATCCTTGGTTTGTTCAAGAAAAGTAACAAGAACATGAAGCGAATTGGCAAATAGATAACACGTGACGATAGCAATCATTGTACGAGTTGCGTCGCGAAGTGATTTTCGTGATAACGTATTGCCCGGTGAGTCTGGTGGCGGTTCATCAAAATTGTTTAAGAGTTCATTGTCGTGGTCGTCGCTACACATAACTTTACCGGATCTAACGGTAGCACACTTCCATTTTTCGGGACTTATTTGGCAAGTATCTGATTCACTTGTATTGTTGGTAGCGAAGACTCCATGACTGGGTGATTGGATATCATTACATCGCAGCGAAAAATTACGACAACGATCGGTGCAGACGTTTGCGTCTTTGGCACTCAGTTTTCTGGTTGCCGCCTCTGATCCCCAAGTGTCACCAGCGCATGATGTTGACGTTGTAGTTCGCGAAGCTTTCGATCGGAGCTGTGACAGCCCTGGCGTTGCTGAACTAGTTCGCCTCCAAATGCCGTACACGACGGCAGTCGAAGACGGCCATGTAACCCGGCCACTACCCGGACCCTTGTACTCGTATTTGGATACCATTGTAAGAAATTTAGATTTAACTGTAGATTTTGAACGCACGATAATTGCGAAATTTAGCAGCAGCAAACTGCCGAACGGAATATATACTTGAAAAATTGGATCGATATAAAATTTATAAAACGCGTATTCGTGATAATGAAATAGGAGGCCAGCGTCTGCGGTTACCGAAGCAAAACCGGTACAGTTTGGCATATGGACGATCGAGACCTCCCAATAGCTGGATACCTTCATTGCAACGGCAAATACTATTACGAAAACGATGGCACAAATTCGTTTATTGGGCGAACAGAAATAGTGCGGACGGTTGCGGAGCAGCGAAATACGGCAATTCCGACTGGAGCGACGGAATGCTGTTGATTGATGTACGAAAATGTATCTGAAAGTATATATGTGGTGCAAGTTATATACATCGAGGCAGAGTCAACGATATATTAAGAGATTATTGCAGCGTTTTTCTTGTATTTTTTGCCTATCAATATTTAGCTCCAATACGGGTGTTCTCATAAAAACTGTTAAATATTTAGTAGGGTTGTAGCATTCGGTGAGATCATTTTGATCCGAATTCTCCGAAAAAGTAATAACTTGAAATTTCAGTTGACTCATAATTGATAAAATCGCAGCTTCTAATTCTCGCAGTTATTGCGAGAATTTGGATAAGCAGTCAGAGCATTAGCATAAACACGAAGCTAGGGGAACAACTAAATCTATTACGCTTCAAAAAATTTCAAATCCACCAATCCAAAATTTACTGAGGAGTTGGACATGATGCACACAGTCAGGAAGGTACTATTGCACCGTCGACCGTTATTAGAAGAGATCTCACTTGTTATTTTCGCTCTGTTTTAATATAGCTTAATTAAGATCGGAGTCGGATCAACTACATAACAGTGCATCTGCTACATCGTACATACTGATGCTCTGAGGTCTCAAGATCTCAAGAAGTAGCCGGGGTTTGCGGGGAGAGGGGTGGGGTAGACCATGGCTTAGGGGGGTGAGGGGAAATATGGGGTTCGACGACTAAGGGGTACTACCCTGAATCCTGTTTCGGCATGTATGAACTAAATCTATTCCAACCAAAATATTTCATTTTTGAAAATAATTAAAATTTGTGGAGTGGATATGTACGACAGTATAAAAGAGCATATTTCGTGGAGATAGTTATTGAAATTTTTCAACACATGGTGCCTTCGGGATAGGAGGTTGACGTGATTTTTAGTGAATTTTATTGAAAACAGTTTTGGAGGAGGAACAAACTAGATAAGAACACATAATAAAACCTCATTACTAAATATAATGTATCAGCTGCTCGTACATATTTTTGTTTCGGGTGGAGGAAGAACGAACGGATTGTCCTTTCAGGTTAATTTCTGGGTGAGGGGTCTCTTGTTCCCATTTCTTTTTACATGGTCTCTGGGCATAGCTACTCGTTGAGCTGGGGTAGTAAAGATTAGTTACAAGCCAGTTTATTTTTGCTTTAATACCTCTCAATCGTTGCCGCGATAATTAGATAAGTTTCAGCAAATTGCGTTATTCGTCCAAGTGTAAACATGGGTTGAACGTATTTATTCCAAAGAACGTGAAGCCAAAGAATTTCAAAATAGTCTTTTAAAACGCCAATTCCAATGAGAACGATATAGTTGACGAAAAGTGTTAGATCAAATATTCCGATAACAGCTAAATAGATAACGTTTGACTGACGTAGTTCTTTTTGAGATAAAATCGTGAGAAGAAATACGGTCAGCGCGAAACCGATCAACGAAATTGCACCTCCACCAAGGACGACAAAACAGAATCGTTCGGCTAGAAGAAAGCGTTCTGTTTGTTGACCTGCTGCAATGATTTGACAAATCGATTGCTCTGTAGTTGCTATCGCACCACCAGTTATCATAAACGGTGTCAGTTGCGAAGTTGAATTGCTTCTGAGTGTCATATTTGCGTCCTCGAAATGTTGTTGGAGATGTTGAACCAATAGTGGACCCGGTGCCATCGAAATGTTGCCCAGAATACCGTCGCTACCGGTGTTAGCGGTGATTAACATCATTTTAAATCGCTTCTTTCGTTGTGAATGTGACTGACGATTTTACCTGATGATGAGATAGGTTAATTTTTAATTAATATTTTAAGTAGCAGTTTATACTGACAAAGTTCAATAATTTAACGCAAAATGTGCACCATGATGGTTCATGATTTTACCTGAATGTACAACTGAGCACTGAATTAGTATTTTAATCAAATATTATATATATATATAGTTTGTCAAATTTATGTTTATGTGGCCCTGAAGACACAAAATAAGTCACTTTTAGATGTGAAAGATCAATGTTGTGTTGGTAGTACATCATAGGTGTCCAAAGTACTTAGGAGTTCGATCGTTCCGAGAGGGTGGTTATCAAAATTTTGGCCATTCGCTCCAATTTCTGCTCGTAATTTTTTCCATTTTCATCAATTTGTCCTCATAATTTTGTAGTGTTGCCTCATAACTCCTAAAATCTTCTGAGCACCATCGGCGCAGCGTGGGAGGAATGGTCGGAATGCTTTGCTTCTGAGGGGAAAGCGATTATATGGCTGATAGGAGTCCAACATGTAGGAAGTAAACCCCTACCTCTCTTGCTGTACAAAAAATTTAAGCCTCGGGTAAAATTTATGAAGATATACAGGTTTTTTCTCGTAAAACGGAAAGAGGAGTTCTGCGTGAAACGTGCAAGCGGTGACAAGAAGGCGAATCGGACCTGATAATTCGTAATGGAAAAATTGTCTGAACGCATACGCGTATATTAGAACATAGTGTATCGGAAAATTAGTAGCGCCGACAGACCATGGTTGATTCATGCAGGTTGTGCGTTGTAACGTAGATCTATTTCTGCAAAGTTGTATGATCTTTATTTTGCTTGTAGCAAGTTGTTTAAATCATTGTTTGTTATAAATGAATCATGGTTACGCGCTAGTACTCTTGATTTGACACTTTGTTTAGCTTTATTAATTCACATAAAATTTTAATGTGCGATAGGTGTTCGACTTTTGACAACGGTTGTGGTGTATATATTATTACTTATTGATTGTCTAGCGAAAACATTGATCCGCGGTAGGAAGGTGGATTTTAATTGTCACGAGTATACATTCAATAACCAAAACCTTGATTATCAAAAAGTATGCACTGTCGCATACTTATATTTCGAGACTTTAGTGGTTAATGCAATTTTAAAAGATTTTGTTATGTGGAATTATGCTCTATGCAGAAGTCCAACTCCAAATAAAAATACTTGCTTTAAAAATTATGCAAGTTCTTAAAGCAACATATTAGTAAAATTGATATCACATTTGTAAAATATTGTAATCTACCACTGATTGATGGGTTTAACGGAGATACTGATTCGATGCCTAAAGCCGACATAGGTTTGTCACAGTTGGCTTCTGTTTCCACTCGCAGTTCACTGGATATTTTACATTTTGAACTGTAATGATATAAGCGCTCTTTCTTCGATTAATGTGTCTTATCTCTTCACTGATTCTTTTAGCACATACATTGGGATGTTTCTTTTTCAAATTCCACCGTAGTGAACAGTATCTGGTGCGTGAGTCCACTTTAGGCACGTACTCGGGCGGTTCCTTTATCAAGTCAATTTACGGCCTTGCAAACGATATACCTATACAACTTACGATTTTACCTTATTTACGCGGACAGGATTTGCGATACCGAAACACGTAACCATTCTTAGTGGTTCCTATTGTACGATTTGTATCTTTCGCTAATTTTTACTAAAATTCCCGTGCCCCTTGGGTGTGGGGGACTCGCCGTTTCGGCTGGCGGGAAGGGGAGGTGCAACGCCTCAGTGGGATGATCTCCTCGCCTCTTTGAGTGTGTTTGATAAAGTTTCTGCGAAAACATCTTCAGGATCGGATGGTATTCTACAATATATTCTGCAATAATTTTCTGATATATTTTGTGTTCCATTTTCTAAAATTTTTTACATTATCTTTCTTATATCGGAAAACAATTCCCATTGCTGCAAAATTGCCAATGTTGTTACTATTCATAAAAGGGATTGAAAATGGTGGTCAATAACTATAGAACTATCAGCAATAATATTATTCAATAATTATGAAGTAAAGTATTAGAAGCTATTAGATAATATACATTCGCAAACTATCTAGAAATAAGTCAGTTGTTTAGTGTTAACCAATTCTATTTCAGATGAATTAGATGGACCTTTACTTAAATACTAATATATTGTGAATCTGAGCAAGGTATACTGTTTTAAATCAAGGATACGATTTGGACAGTGTCAATGTGCATGTCATTTATCTTGAACTTGCTAAGGCAGTGTTTCACATCCAAAATTACTTCAAGTTTTATATCAAGTTTTGATGTTCAAGGTAGGTTATGATTGTTTCAAATGCTATCTAACAAATATACTGAATAAATGGAATAACTTCGCATTAAAGTTTGATATCGAGCTGAATCCATTGATACCAAAATCAGCTCTGTATCTTCAAAATTGACCAAATTCGGGCTGGGGGAGATAATGAAAAAGAACTGGAGATCTACAGATGGTGTACAAATTTACTATTGTTTTATAGAACTTAATGTTAATGAATTTGGTAAATTTATTGATACACACATTCGAGCGAGAAAGCATATATTTATAATTAAAATCTATGTCTAAATCAGACATCCGAATTGTGTTGTTCACCTGCCGAAAAAGCTTGCTCCGCCAAGACCATCTACCCCCTATGCCGATTGACTTTCGACACCTATGGCTATCTCATTGAAATCTTACAACCGAATAACTGCGGTAGGAGCCTGCTAGACCATTATCAGACTGGGGAAGGATAAAACAATTTACATATTACCATTTCAATATAGTTGTAGCGACAAAAATAATTGGGGAATATGGTCCATGCAAAAAATTAGACGTTGTAGCTTGTCAAAACACTCCTCATAGTCAACAGCTTCGGTTTTCAATTAGCATAACATTCTTACAAATATGCACCTACTTAGCTTTGCCGTCGTCGTTTGTTGCATCATGAGGTTGTCGTCAGCAGCAGTTTCGCATTGGAGCACGGTCTCAAATCAATATTGGCCTGCCTTTGGGTCTGAACCTCATTTATATATTATTATGCAAATATAAATTTCGAGAAACGGAACCTAAATGTGGTTACTTTTCGTGTTCGGTTCCTTTTAGGATAATTTGGACTGACATGTATATATTAGGTTTCCTCTTGTCGATTGCTGTGTTGTAGTGTCGCGTGAGCATACGCTATTAGCGGTCCATCCTCATCGAATTTTATTAAATGCAAAAATATTATGGAAACCTGCTCCATGCGCAGTAGCCATAAATTTGTTTGCTTGAAATAAAATAGCAAGTTGTAGTGTAAAATGTGCAAAATAAAGAAATTCCAAACATGGACTTTCTTTTCTCTGTAAAAGCTGGATAGTCGGCTGTGATAGTTGGGATTAAGAATATCGCGCTTGTGGGCTTAACGTTTAAACCACCAACGATCTGCTCAACAACAGGAATAATTGACGCGAGTTCATTATGCAAAGCATTAATTGTTAATGCATGAGTAACTGTAATATGCGCCACAACTCATCCAAAACGGAAAGAAACAAAATATTGGCCTGTTACTGACTTGTTCTAAATAAACGTTAAGTAAACGATTAGCGACCGCTTGACATTTGAGCTAAAAAATTTTATTTTGTTATGGAACGAAAATACCACCGTTTACTGTTTACGTACCACATGTGATGCCTACCACAACTGCACAATTTTCTGCGAGCATTTATTATCATTAGCAAAACGAAATGAGTTAGCTTAACGAAAAACCGCTGTGAAGGTTACCACACTGTGCGTTGTGAAAGAAAATTTTGGCAAAACGGAGATAGGTGCATTGTGTTTGTGAACACAAACTACCGAACTTTATATTCAGTCGGTTTGCGTTCGCAGTCGAAACCTTTTGGATTTCGACCGGGCTATTGTAGAGACTGTTTTGTTCTCTAACAGTGTTTTGTACATTGTGTCAAAACAAGTTGGTAGGCTGTGCTGCTTAATTTTACTCATACATAAAACTTAAACCCGGTCAGTTGATTTAATGCCAAGATTATACGATAACAGCAAAACTTGGCCTAATTTTGGCCACAGAAATGTTTTAGCCTCCTTATTTCCTACCAAATTTATCGACCGTTCATGAAGTCAACAGTATAGATCATCCATTTAAGTAATACATGAAATATGTATGCCAACACATTCATTACACACATACAAGTCCATACATTATCAAGTTTTATAATGAAATTTACAACAATTTTGTTCCAAAGAAGGTGTTTTACATACTATTTTCTTTAGCTTTAGTTTAGTATCCATACTAGGTCCGAGCGTTGTTCACGCTTGTTAGTCGTTCAAGGCGCGCTATCGAGAGTACTCATCACACCATCTGCGTGTGTCGGGGGGATCTCAGGATCTTCTCTAGGATAACACTCAGCATGAGGCAGGAATATGTTAAAATCGGAGTCATTGGCTACGTCCAACCTCCCACGCTCAAATAGCTCAGAGAATACCTGGCGAAGAACGCATTATCGGTCGCTATTCTTTAGGCAAATGCACAGCAACGGTAGCCGAATAATTGCTGCGGCACAGTGTCAGTCGTTCTGTGTTGTCAGCTCCATATTTAAGCACAAAAACGACATCCTTGCACGTGGAGAGCACCAGATGAAAAACCGTATTACCAGCCAGACCATGCGTTGATCAACAAGAAATGAATATCATCTGTTCTTGAATGTTGTAGTTATTGGAGCAATGCTCTTCCAAATGACAACGCAATGGTCGTCTTAAAAATCCGTGTGCGATTACATCGTGAACACTTCCGTCGCAGCTACCTTCGTCCCGACATCTCACAGCTGTAGGATCCAGTAGCACTCGAGCACTACCATATCGCCCTTTCAAACCGGTTTAGCGCGTTGTCAGATAGCGAAGGTACAGATGTTGAGGAAATCTGGAACACTTTTAAGAACTGTTGTACATCCGCAGTAAATGAAGCAATACGCCCTTTGCCCACTAAGACAATGGTCAGCTGACTGTGTGCAACGACGGTGTGGAAAGCAGAGGAACTGAGTCAAGGCCGCTGCTACAGTGGTGTAACGAAATCAATTATGTCAAAGTCGATCGACAAGAGCATCAAAATTGATATAGACTCTCACCACAAGAAAATTGCAAGTGAGGTTAACTAGACTGAGGCAGTGCACGACTATAAAAACTATTTCACGCATGTCTTAAGATCTGCAATCCGTGCGAAGTAGTTGTAGGCATGATGCGAGATGTCTCTGGTCTGCCTTTGACATCGAAATCAACCCAACTGAACTGGCGGGAGCACTTTGATCTGTTCCTGAACAGAGAGACTACAGAGGACACATTAAAAGACACTCTAGTTCGCTAGATATTATGATATCCATGACTGCAAACATCCTCCAACACTCCAGGACGTCAGTAGCATTGTCAAAACCCTCCGAAATGGGCGCGCTGCCGGTGAGGATGGTTTTGCCCTTGAACGCTACAAGGTTCTTAAAACATACATGTTATGCTATTTGGAGAAATACGGTAGAAAAATATGCGTCGATGAAACGATTCCGAGCGATTGGCGCACCGCTATGCTAGAACCTTTTCATAAGAAAAGCAGCAAACCTCTCTGCTCACACTATACAGACATCTCATTCCTAAATATTGCCTTCAAATCATGGATGCCTTCAAATCATAATAGCGAATCGTTTCAACGGGAGGAGCAATGCGGATGTCATACTGGCCGAAGTGCTGTAGATCAGACTTTACCTCCGCAAATCTTGACACATTGCATGAATTCCGAATACCCATTGTAGTCACAGTTGTTGATTTCATAGCAGCCTTCCACTCTGTGAATCGATTGTCGCTTTACAAGATTATGGAAGCGTACGGTGATTTTCAAAATCTCGTCAGAATGATGAAGGTTCTGTTCCAGCCATACACACGGACAACACTATAACCTAGCTACTTGAGGTGAGGTGCGTATGGGTGTTCGGCAGGGCTCGACCTTTTTGCCCACACTGTTTAATTTCACAGTGAACTTGGTAATACGAACAGTGCTCAAGCCAGAGGATGGTGTCGTATATAATAAGTCAGGAACACGATTTACTGACGCCGACTACGCGGACGATATCGTTCTGGTCGCAAGCAGTCATCAACAAATGCAGTCAATCCTGGACCGAATAAATAACGTCAGCAAACAAATAGGCTTAGTCATCAGCAGTGCAAGCACAAAGGTCATGTCCTGTTGCATCGACCACAAAACGGAGATCTCTATCAACAGTGCGACGCTGGAGGATGTGGTAGAATTTTGCTATCTAGGCAGCACAGTCACCGGTACGGGCTCTACAGAGAATGAAATTGATCGCAGGATAGCTAAGCAAGATCTGCATTCGGCGGACTGATGTCTCTTCGGCAGTCGCAAGATGTGACATTGGGAAAAAAGCGGAAAGTTTACGATGTCACCACTCGACCTATATTGCTGTATGCCAGTCGAACATGACCAGTCAAAGTTATCGACGTGCAGAAAAAAACGTCTTCGAAAACGTCTGTCGGCGTCGAATTCTGGGAATATCTATAATGGATCGCGCGCCGAATAGCGAACTACTGTGTGGATGCATTACACTGTGCCGTTGAATCGGTTTCTACAGCAGGATCGAATGAGGCTGCTTGGCAATGTTTTCGATATCGATTCAGATCGGCTGCCTTATCGAAATACAAACCGCCGTACCAAAAACTTGGTCTCGCCCCAAAGGTCGTCCACCGGTGACATGGAAGCGAAAGGTTCTAAACGACTGCGAACCGCATTTCCGTAACGTTTGCTTCCAGCGCTGGATAAATGACGCTATCAACATCGTCACAACGGATGCAATCGAACAGAACATATGAAGAAACATGCTGAACTTGGAGCGCCCCACAACCGTGCGTTCAGGTAGATCATGTAGTATCAGTAATATGATCTTGCACTTCATAGATTGTTGCAGGGATCATTTATAGATGATGGCATAAAAACTTCGTTCTTAGGGAAATTCTGATTCAATACAAATAGTTGACACGATGCTAAGAAAATTACGAAAACAGCCTGAGTTGGATTTCAGTTAACATTCCTTTAAATCTGTTCGAAGTTTCATGCACATTTAAGCATTTATTACGAAATAGATTTAGTAGTGCAGCTGAAACTACGAACTGTTAATCAAACAAATAACCAAGCGATTTGTCGTAAAACGAACCTAAATCTTGAGGCCAAAATGATAGTGCTGAGAAGCGTAAGGTCAGAAACGGGTCGAAACTGGCCGGAGGTATATGCATTGCAAAGTGTTGGACTATAATACCGCCATATAGCCACGAGTTGTAGCTGGCAACACCAATTAATAGTCACGACCAACCATGTTGCTATTCCTTGCCCTTATTATTATGTAGTGAGCAAATCAATTACCGTGTCGTATTGCGTTTAGGACTGATCCATCATAATGTTCTGCACTGCGGAAATTGAGACAAATCGGTTTTTCTCTATTAGCATCAACATTAATAGTCATTAGACGACAGCATCAACATTCGCAATAAATTTGGACTGAAGGAAATCGTTTAATCATGGACCATGAAACGTAAGAAAGTAAAGACAATTTATTTGTTACTGCCTGCTACTTTCATAAGCGCCAAATCAAAAAAATCTGAAGAAATATTTCATGAATTGTAGTGGTTATTGTAAAAAATTGCATAAGATTCGTAACCATGGACGAGAACAATCTATATTACTGGATATATATTTTACTCAAAAATGCTGGCATAAAGAAAAACGTATTTTTGCGCTTCGTTATACTTGTATGCTTTCCTTGAAAATAGGAATTGGCTCATGCAATAAACGTTAAGGTTCCCGCCTGGTATATGCTGGAAAAAACTCGTAATTGTAAACACGAATTGGCTCATGCTATAAACTTTAAGGGGCCCGCCTGGTACGTGATGGAAAAATTCATAGTTACCAATTGGCATGAAATTTCTTAATAGCAAAGTATTAATAAATTTTCACAATTAATTAATCATTGCAATTACCTACTAACGAGATAAACCCAACGCTGACTAAATTTATTATGAATGCTTTTAGAGCATTTTTATAATTTAACAGCATTTGGCCAGCCGAAACTTCTTGATAGTCTGTTTTATCATAATTCACTGAAGGTTGTACGGCAAATACTGGAAGAGTACAGTGGAATCGTTGTAACCAAACTGAAAATCATATTTTAACTTAACAGTTTTGCATTTCGCTTTGAAATAGAAAAATATAACCTATATTCTTATTATCAAGTATGAAAAAGTGCATTTAACAAAACCAGTTTTAGTGGTATTTCAGTAAAGACACCTGTACCAAGCTATACCACCTTACCCGTTACCAGCTTTCCACTGTACCATTGCGGAATTTTTAATAACTCATTAAATATTGTGTGGATTGCAAAAATTCGTCAAGCTTAGAATTCTTCTACGCTATGGGTAACTCATTTAAACTATCTGCGAAAAAGTGCGGAATTTTGCAGATCAGTGGAATTTTCTACTGATGCAGAAAATTTACGCACTCGAAACTTTTTTCAAACAAGATATCTCAAATCTAATGGCAAAAATGGATTATACATGCAATTCTGCGTCGAATAAAAAATTTGCACACTCCGCTAAGAAAATAAAAAATTTTACGATTTGATACCGGGTAGAACTTACCATGATTTTTAGTGCTCATTGTTATCAAGTTTTAATAACTATGAGGTTGATGCAATATCCGATTACCACTATGTGACTTTCAACAATAGTGTTTAAGAGTGTGGTAGCGGTTTTTGTGCTGAAAAGGGTTTATATTAACAAACTAGCAACATTGTTTATGTAGCAAAAATGAAATCAAATAATACCATGCCGTGACGTGCAAAACCGTTATATATTTTGTATAATGTTGCCAAATTGCGGACTGTAGAAGACAAGAAAGTAATCTTTATATTTAAAACCTGTTCGTCTTATACATCTTGCTAGCTCAACGCGGAAGTGTGTTGTATGGATCTCTCGAATTCAGGTCAGGTGGTCAGATCGATATAGTATGTTTGGCACATGTACCGTTTTACAGCATTTCTAGATATAAAAAACACATATACAATATTTCTTAGGTATATTTCCAACTAAATGAAATTCATATATATATACGTATATTTTATTTTGAAAAACATACCTTCAAAATGTTGATTTACTAGCTATTATTTATAGCAAGAAGTCGTTCGAATCTACTACAAACGGACATAATTAGACGCAATACGATGGTCCAGGAATGAAGTAAAATTTTGATTGCGTTCACACTTGAGCCATTTAGCAGTATGTATGTTTTTCGTGGAATCTGTTATCATCGATATTTTACTTTAGAAAAGCTCGACTTAGAAAAACAGTTTTTTAGTTGAAACTAAGTTATTATTCCTTTAGGGAATAAACTGAAACAGCGGACCTGGGAATAAACTGAAACAGCGGACGTTTCGTAGCGCACCTTCTATACCGAGATTGTCGTGCGCAGTACGTTGGCAAAAGTGATGTTATTTGCTCGCTTTGTGAGGCTTCTAAAATGGTTTCTGGCTACATTTTGATCGGAGAATGTCAATACTAAATGTTTGACCTGTAACTGGATATTGCAGTAGAAATGGTGAAGCATTTGACGACTTAGGTGAACTGCATATGGATGGGAAGGCCAGCTCGTCTCACTTTTTACAGCTATAAATAAATGGAAATAGCCGACCCCGTACACTTATGTTTCAACGGCCGTCTCCACTTATGAAGAGACTGCAATACCCTTATGATATCTGTGTGAATTTTACCCACAACTGTGCAGCATAACTTTTAGTGTAATTGATTACCGGTTCGGCACATTTGGTTCTTATTAAAATGTGATCATTTTGACGTGGTCGGACTGATACTAAACCATATTTGTGCACATGTAGCTTAGTCTCGATGTACCATGTTTATAACCAGGATATGCGCGGTACTCCTGCATAGCGATTTCGTGGACTGTGGTAGAGCAACAGGAAATTTAGCAAATTGTGTTTATTGATGCTTTAATTGTATCGCTGACTACTGTAAATTTTTGACTGCATTTTATTCCGGAGCAACCAATCTCTCTATCGGCGTGGCTCGAACACCTCGGGAATGCAAATTGAATATGATTAATGCGGATTTTCAAATGTGTACTCAAATGATCATAATCTAACAGATATGGCAACTTAGTTCATTCTTTGAGACAGTTAATTTTCGCAACGATAATGTAAGACTTGATTATTGCTTTATGTTCAGAAACATCGAATCTAACAAAATAGGGACAAATACTACGACGACAGGGAGTGCTAAAGTACACCATACTTTTATATATTTAACACTCATGCAAAGAGTCCATAGTTTATTTCCCGGAGGAATGTGGTAAGTGATGCTCTGAATAGCTGATTTAGCATTAACTGCCTCGGTTGAGGTGACTAGCATGCACTACAAAATTCATGTTCTTGCATACACAATATCGAACGCGCTCATGTTTGCGGAGTACCAAAACCACATCGCGCCCGTGTTCTTCAAAAACAAATAAGGTCTTCACCTAGGTTGTTGGACAATTTTTTCGACAGTTTCCGATGAAAATATTCATCGAATGATTATACAATTTTTTAAAGCAACACATTAGTAAAATTGATATCACAGTTGTAGGATATTGTAGTCTACCACTTGTTGATGGGTTCGACGGAGATACTGATACTATTCTATGAATATATCTTTGCTGGGAGGATTCGATCTTGCAAGCTATATTGCATTGTGAATGCACTATAGTGAGTATACTATACACTAGTAAAATTGATATCACAGTTGTAGGATATTGTAGTCTACCACTTATTGATGGGTTCGACGGAGATACTGATACTATTCTATGAATATATCTTTGCTGGGAGGATTCGATCTTACAAGCTATATTGCATTACAGTGGAATTGTGAATGCACTATACTGAGTGACACTAGTTGCATCGTGAATTCGTCGAAGCGACCGTATCGTAGCCAGTTGATTTTTGTATGAAAATTCAATTGTATGTTACAGCAAAATATATTAGAAACTGCCTTAACCTTGAAAATCGAGTACGTATAAACTTGAAATCATCAAAAACAAAACTGAACCAAAAGCGAAATTCTTATAGTAATCAACACTTAGTTACCTTCTAGGCAACACGATATTTAATTCCCATTGGGTTTACACTTAGCTAACACACATAGTCTATGTCTGTGTTAGCACCTAAATTGTAAATATCGATGACTAAACATTGTAAACGTATAAGACTTCGAACTCGTTGATTCTAATTCTAATTCTGCAAAAAGTAGGTTTTAACACTGTAATATTTAACATGAAAGCTGAACACGCACACACACTGTGTTTTGTTGCTGTACATGGGCATGTGTAACTTAAAATTATACATTCTAATTCTGACATGCGTTGCGTTGAATATGATAAACTGTGTAGCGTTGCGTTGAATATGATAAACTGTGTAGCGTTTCGCAAAACTATAAATCTAAATTTCGGTGTTTTAATTAAATATGGAAATAATGTGTATAGATAGTGCTTGGAGGTTTTTTGGTCGCAAAACTTGTAGCACATCTTTTTTCCTAAATCTATCATGGTATCGCGCTAATTTTTTTCTTTTGGGTTCATTGAATGCTATTCGATATCTGAGTGTAATGATTTGCTAATGTCTCTGCATAAGCAGCCGGACAACAGCATGTTTCACGCTAAGATTATCCCATATTTTTCTGTTTATGTTTTGCAACTTGTTGAAGTAGATCGATTTATTGGCAACATTTTAGTGGTATGATCTTTGATGAAAATAATGTCGCATTGAAAAACACTCGCATGAAGAATCGTCCCCGAGTCGAGCCGAGCTGAGTTGAGTTGCGCCTGCTTCATCTGTTCTAACGAAGCTTTGCACGGCTAGATACGTTGTCAACCTAGCTCGAAAAGAAAATGGTGCAGGGGGCTCGGGTTGCAGCACGGCTTCTCACCTCTAGCAGGTATTAGCGATGCGATTTATAAAACAGTCGATTATCCAAATATTTTGTATGCCGACGGAAGCCGTTCGAGGAATAGGCACATGTATCGGAATTTTAACATTCTTACTGTAAAAAGCGACGCTAAGTATTTATTGTTTGATATAATTCAATTCTGACCTCGAAGTGAACCATAGGAAATTTGACGCCGAAGCCACGACCCAACGGTGCGGTTTGATATTGCGACCGAGATCTAATCTCGACGCTACGTTAGCCTTGTTACATGCACATGCGTCCCGAAATTATCTATTATATTTTATGTCAGTGTCTTCTCAAACCCTTGTTGTTGTTGTAATTTGTATTCCGTAGGACTTTAGGCTCACTTATTGTTTCTGCCACTTAGGGCTCACCCTTTTCGTTTGTGTATTTTTCTGTTGCACAATTTCCAAATTCATGTGGACGATATTGCTAGTACAACTAGCAATACGTTGTTTAACAAATATTTTGGTTATATTTTGGCTCGTAGTTCAAAAGAATGTAAAATTGCTTATTACTTGTTCTGAACTGTGTATAGTCCTGGAAAGTTTGAAAACTTTAATCGATTTTAAATACACGCCTGTCACGTAGAAAAAAGTTTTGGGTGATTGATGTAATTGTTTTAGACAAGTACGCGCTGCAACTTGCATCTACTACTTGGAATCTTTATAAAAGCACAACAAGATTGAAATATCTTCAAATGTGTCACCAGACGAAGGGTCGAAGAAGACTGGACTGGAGAGTGTTGACTATTATTAGTCAACTTTAACAGAAAGTTTCTTCAGGTGACTGCAGCAAGAAAATTTCAAAAAAGAGGATCATTCTCACAAAAATTTAACATTGATTGGCTAGCCTCGCGTCAGCCGTTACTTAACATACATAGAAAATTTTATACCTAGTCATTTCCCGGCCGAAACCAAGTCATCTTGATTACAGCCAGATGCGGTCAGGTCGCCATCGCTTATCGTTATCTCTGCAAAAGTTACGTACGACGATAATCCCACGTCTATAAATCGGTTCCGATTAAGATACAAAAATAATCTCGTGGCCGGGCATTCTATGCTGTTGCTATGTTGGATTGAACGTGAAATAAAATGGTTTGGCTGCTGAATAATTAATTTATAGCAGTGATCGTGAAGTGCTGTATCCTATAGAAATGATACAAAATCCAAAATCGCAGGTCCATGTTATAAAACACAAATAAAAAAACTGGAAATGTTAGGGTGTCTCATCGCAGAATCAATAGAGCCAAGCGCAGGTGGAGATAGCGTGATTTGTGCGTGAGCCTAATAAACAAGAATGAATTCGACATTTATAGACTTACGTTAAAGAATTTGTTAGGCATATCTGTGATTTAATAATGTTACCATTGTACTGTGGTAGGAACATCAAAACTTGATTTGCCTCACTCGCGTATCATTAAATTTGGACAGTTTGAACCAATTACATGCCATGCTACTTTTGGTCCATATACATAAACGACTTAGTTCACTGGGCCGAGTTAGCTCTCCGTAGATTACTTTAAAGTTTAAAATTTCTGAGTATCCCTCCTTATTTTTTGGTTTAATTTAAAACAGGCATTTCTCCAAATACCAGCAACGGAAATCAAGAAACGGGGAGAGTACTTTTGACCTTCGGGACACGGCGTGCTCCCCCGCTGCGCTGCTTCTACCAGCGGAGGTGGAGTGTTCGCTGTGCCTTCAGCCTTGCTTCGAAAATTTCGACTCAGCGACGTCTGACCTCCAATAACAAAAATGAGGCAAATATTATTTGAGGCAAAATATATTGCATTGTAATAACAGAATTGTAGTTCAGTATTGCAGGAATTGCAAATTTGGGAAATTGATATTTTGGGCATCGTCCGTTTCAAAGGATGGGCCCGAGGCCTCGGAGTGTAGGTCGTCCAACGTGGGAATCTACAGTACACAAATATAGATAACGATGAGTTAAACAACGACTTTAGGCGACATGTCTGCCAGCGTGAAAATTGCCAAATTCGCTTCGCGCGATTGCGAACAATATAAGCTAGTAGAAACTAACTTAGCAACCAATAACATCGGAAAGAACTGACAAAATTATAACCTAGAAAGTTTGACCGTTACCTGGCACAGCATTGAACAAAATATCAACAGGTCGCACGTCTTGGTCCGTGCATCGCATGTGTTATACCAACGAGGCAGGAGCTGTGACGTTTAGTAAAACCTAGATATTGCTAGGATCACGCAGGGATGGGACGCTTCAGAAATTGGTGATATAAAAAGAATCAGGTTTCAATCAGTCCTTGTCGATCTTCATAGCAAATTTTGATGGCTTTTATCAGAGATAGTAAATGTCAAGCTGACTAGTGTTGGTCCAGACAAAGGAAACCACAATCAGATTATGAAATATATTGTAAAATTGGTAAGAAAAAATTTATATTGTGTATTTCAGTGTTTTCGGCGATACCACTCCGAGCGTGCCGCGTGGCACCCAAGAATGATTGGTAATCCGACAGCCATCGACAATAGGAAAACGAAATAATTCAAAACGGGGGCATCTGGAAGCAAAAATTTGAACAGGGAGGATCAGTCCGAATTCAGACGCCACGGCGATAATCAAAATCTAAAACCCGATCAACGTGGAAAATCTAAACACCGTAAATCAGTGAAAATATATTGTTGAAACGTTTTTTGTTGAAAGGGATAGGTAATGATCAGTCGGCCTTATTACCTATGCATAGGCCTAGGGTTTGAATGTCCCTAGTGGACCTCTAGTGATCATACCACATATAGACACGTGTGCCATCGATAGCGACCAGGCCAGTCATCCTGGTAAAGCCCGCATTCGGCCTGTCTAGCCAATCCGTGTATTGGGACTATGCATTGCTTCTGCCTTGAGGGTCAAAGAAGCTGTGATTGTATGGGTACCGTTTCAGAGAGGCCGAAGGTGCAACTGGGTAACCCCCAAATGCTAGCAAGAGGTTTTTTGTTTTGGCCCCCAATTCGAAAATTTTCCTCCTGGTACATTTCTGTATCGTACATTGTTTGATAAACTCAAGCCGGCACCAGCGATCGAACCCGGGTGGTACAGGTGAAAGTTGCGCACGCTAACTACTGAGCTATCTAGGAGCTGTTTATCGGCTTCTTGAGAAGCCTCATAATGCGACCGAACAACAACACGCGTGCAAGCTTACAACGTACAACAAACTCAGTTTACACTACCGTTTACACTGCAGGTTAAGCTTATTTGGACCTAGTGTCAAAAAAGTTTAAAACATAATTTAATAGGAAATTCCGTGCGTCATATATCTAATAAAAATTTATTCTTGTCTTCTTGCTCTAGGCATATTCTGGCTCTGAGTTGAAACAACGTGAGCTTTTCAATTTGAATCCAATGTAAATTATTAATGTTAGGCTAAATTGATTTATCTGCTGTTAAGGTGGCGTTATTAATACTGTCTTAAAATACCTGGCAAGAAGTATGATTAAAAGTTTGTGAACAGTCGTAAACAATATCATAGTCTGAGCTGTGAAATACGAGTTGACAGTTATCGAGTATTAGAAGTTCAGAGCAAAATAGATATCAAACGTGGCGACTTCGTTTTATTCCCTTTTCCGCTGGCAACAGGCAATAAATTAATTTGTTTCACTGATGTGGCGGCCGTGAAATTTCATTTCCGTAATAATTATCGTCAAAGTCGACGATTTGTCTGATAGTGCGGGAAGAACAAGCAAACATCAAATAGGCCAATGTTTTCCAAATCGTAAACAACGATAACATACAGGCCTACGATAAACTTTAAACGCGGGTATAATTTTACTACCTTTCTCTGACCAAGCCAGATTTGGTTTAATGAAGTTACTGCAATAATACGACGTTACGCTCCTCAGCTTGACATTGGTTGGATTGTGTAGATCATTTTTCACTATTTTGTTGTTAGCCTGTTAGTATTACAGCATTCAGACTGTAAAATTGTTTTGGAGCTGTCAGACTCTGAATAATAGGTGGTGCCACGTAAGAGATAAGACGTATGCTAATAATATCGTTTCGCTAGCCATAGCAAGGTCATGCTGGTGGTATTCAGGTTTATAAACAAAACAGATCAAGTATCAGTCTTGAACGCTGTAGACGAAACGCATTTCAAAAACGACAACTGAACTGCGATGCGAGAGCAGATGCAAATGCTACTGTTAAACCAACAGCAAATGGTATATTTTACCTGTATTATTGTCTTGAATTAGAAATACTAGACGGAATGCCGTTAGAAGTTAAGCCAATTGCAATCTCTACCGCATAACATACGTTAAAAGGCTGAATGGTGACATGACCGTACCGTACGGTGACTTTTTAACTGGTACTGTAGTTGCTCGATTGGTTTAAAGTAGTGCGGCAAACAATTTTAACGAGCTTTTAGGGTACAACAGCGTTCTCACGCGCATTACCTTATAATCTATGCCGCGTTTACATTATGAAGGTGTGAAATTTTTGTCATCCATGTGAAATTTTTGTCCCCCAATGGTCTAGACCACACCATACAGTGGTGTACGGTATATACCTACACTATATAACGTAATAAATGGTGTAAAAAACACACCAACTTAATTATAGTGGCTAAATCTATCTATTGTTTATTACTGACGGTGTCAAGGACACCATCCACAAACACATTATATAAGGCATGTAAATAACAGCATGGGGTAGCTAACACCATGTAAATTTTATGGTGTGGTCTACACCATACTATTTTATGGACACATTCACTACGTATGTATACCCTCTGAAAATACAATCAGAAACACCATGGTGTCAAAGACACAGTTGTTGGTGGCAGAGACATTGAGGGTAGACAAAACTTTAACATGGGTGTCCTTTATAACGTGAACGCTGCACTGCTCATAGGTATCATGTGCTTGTTGTTTTGGGATGGATATATAGCTCGCCCATTGCGAACTGGCGCGACCCATTTCTCTACAAAAACTTGTTATTTACACTTTCTATAAATTCCACCTAAAGCATACCTCAGTCCAGCCTGGTAATTGAGCAATGAGCTTTAGTAAACGAGCTATAATTACAAATTTAGGCAAAGTCGTAAAATGTCAGTTGTACAGCTACGCTAATGTGCAGCTATCTTTTGTCACGCCTTCCTACCTGTTACTACACAAGCTTGCTGCGATCATAAGAAGAGGTTCACCAATTCAAACACTGGTGTTTGTTAACCAATTAAAATTAGCGGGAGCTAAATCACATTACATAAAAAACACCCCAGATACACCGACCAAACAATAGAATCAATGGTGCTTGGTGTCGTTGCAAACAGAATTATCAAATTTACCGATGGTCGCTTATCAATCACGGCAAACATGATATTACATGATTACACGTAACGTGAGTAATCCAAATAGAATGCAGCCACAGTCAAGCTCGTGATCATATTTCGCCAATGCTAGTAGCACAGTCTGCAGGGGCACAGTTTCATCGGCGTTGAAACAGCTTTTTAGACCAAAAGATGCTCGAGTTCTTGATTGAGAGCAATGTTTTCTCAACCAAACAGTGATAAATTGGAAATTTAACGTTGACGCATCTCTTACCACTGGTGTTGTTGAGGCTATCGAAGACAAAGATTTGTTGTTCAATGCATGGTCATCTCAGTGTACTGCTGTCACTTACTTCTCGTAACAGGATATAAATCTCAAGTGCAAACAAAGAAGCCCAACCTCCGTTAAACTTTCAGACAGCCCAGCTTGTTTATCTAATTCTAACAGCTGTCGTCAATATATTATACATCTTTACAACAGAAACGTTGTTTAACCCTTTCACACCGGTACTAACTTATTTGGTGAAATATTTGATAAATTACTGCCAGGCATCGAACCTGGGTTGTACGGGTGAACGGTGCGTAGGAAAACCACTAATCTTTCTGGGAGATGTCACACGGCTACTTAAGAAAAATCAAAATACGAGCGAATAACAACGCGTGTGTAAACGTACCGCATACGACAAATTCAGATAATACAACGCTTCACAATGTTCACTGATCTGCTAGATTCATTTGGACCTAGCAGGCATAAAAACGTTACTTAAGCGATCGGCTAATTTTAGTCAAAAGTTTGTATGTACTTGTTTCGATACAATTAAACCATCACAATTTTTACTCTTAGCACGTTCACTGTAACATAGATTGGACATAAAATGCGTCTCCTAGATCTGTTTTTGTTTAGCAGGCAACTGTAGTTAACACTGTGATAATAAACTAGCTTATAATTTTATATGCACGACTTAGATTTAGAGGTATATATACTAACCGCCTCTAGTGGCAAGATGCCTGCTACCATCAAAATCCCTTCAATGTATATACTTAATAATTTATCTTTTATAATGTAAATTGTCAAAAACTGTAGTTTCCTGAAAAGATGACTATCAAGCCGTGGACCAAGAAATTTTTACGCCTAAACGGAATAAAAACTTGATGAGATACAATGAATTTGAAATTTTGCATGGAAACATGGGTTGTTCAGTTTCAGCTTGCCAGCAAGGGATATACCAGCAAAGGCTTTTCTACCCTTATAAGTAAAACACATCAATCTATACGGGGTTTCAGACGTTAAAATGAAAGTTAACAAATTCACAATCTAAGTCGTAAAATTACGGTTTTTCAGTTACAGTAGTTCAAGATATTGAGATAGGAATATGTCTCAAAGCTGCACTAATTTACGTCAAGAAAAACTTTTCAGGCCTCGCCGACATCGATCCTACAAGCCGTTGTTGAATTACGAGTATCACCAAATTTATCGTAACTAACCATTTAATTTAAATATTGTAAGGCCTATGGGATCATAATTGCATGACACAAGGCCCAACTACCGATGGTAGTTGAAAATTCTCGCTGAAAACTGACCAAGCTTTGCGGCAGTTTGCAATCTTATGTACTGAGAACGCATTCTCATTCCAAAATTTCCGGATGTATTGCGATTAAAACATTGGTATGGCCACACAAACTAATGACAACTTATCTGTTATACGAATAAGATTGTGCTCTTAATAATCATTCGGATTATATAAATGTTAAGCTAGATAAACCATGTTAAACTTTCGCTGTTAGCACGTCCTCTACTCATGATCTATATTCATTTTAATCAACTTTTAGGATACCGCATGTTCAAAATTTCTATAGAACATGGTTGGATTATATTAACAAAACATGAGTTAGTTGATGTTTAGTATTATTTAGTATTAATACAAATTTGGTTAAATTCTGACGTTGGATGGCCTGGTCAAGCTGCGGGACGCAATGTTATATCATAAAAAATTAGATTAACATTGTGGGTTCGGAAGGTGGCAATCCCCAGATATTATTCTTATCTCAGACTTAGTATAAAGCTAAGTTGTACCTGCCTTAGCTAAGTTAAGTTCTCAGATTTAATCGTAGTATTTCGAGGATTGCGCAACCTGCATATAGCTTGCGCGCGTCAGCTTGACCGCGGCCCTGACTGTGCTTCAAATTTAATCTTTTGTTCAACTCTGGTAAAACAAATGGGTGCGACCGTATTGCTTGCAACACGACTAAAGCGGAACAGCGAAAGCTATAAATTTTAGGGCCCTGGGGAAATTTTTGTGCCTTCGTGTTTGTTCAAATAGAATGAATGACGAGTTTTGACGGTAAATAGGTGGATTTAGCAAAAAACAGTAATTAGTTTCAAATTTTGCTTGCTTTCAAAGACGAACTAAATTATCGGAGTAATCTATATGCAGGTTCAACGCGACCCTTCGGTGATGACTCTCCGACCCCGAGATTTTTTTGGTTGACAATTAGTGACAAGTAATTTCGACGCCAAGATGAAGAAAGATTCGGTGTTGGTGGGCTGCTGCCGTTCAGAAGCTGTTTGCGCTAATTATAATGTGCATCATTTAAAATTTCTTTAACTGCCATTCCTGTTTCAGAATCCCCCTTCCTCAGGGCGGCAACTGATCACAGATTCGCGATCCTTATTCGAGGGGCCTACCTGAACCGTAAGACCCTGCTATCCGGTATAACCCGAGCCTTTGTCAAAACTGAAGTACTGCAGTCCATTTTAAGGATATATCATTACACAAGCCAGGTTGCCTTGGCCTCCAAAAATATTTTAGATTAAGGTTTTGCGTTAACCATTCAGATACGAATAAAATGATAAACAAATCAGAATATCGAGTTCTGAGTAGATTTATTACATCATATAACCTTTGCTTTTGATTTGCTGAAAAGGTTATTGTATCTTAAATTTGTACAGGTAGCGTAGCTATGACACACCGCAGTGAACAAAAATCAAGCGGAAAATTATCTTTTCCGTTTTGGTTTTGTTTTTCCTACGTCCGTTCAGTAGATAATGACAAACACTTTCTACTTCAATGAAAGATAAAATTGACGACAAAACCTTAATATAATGGCATACCGCCATTAGAATAATAGAGCTAATGTACTATAAATTATCGGCACCTCCAAGATTTCGATTTATATTTCTTGAATCAATATTGTTCAATCAGTATTAACACGTTTTTGGCTTGGTGATTACTGATACAACAGCTAGACTTACAACACATCTCATTATGAGGTCAAAACAGTACGTACAATAACTAGCTGTTTTTTGAGAACAGTTTTAATATTTGGAACTGCTAATTTTAGTCATTGAGATCTGTTATGTTCTTTTTGAATATTTATCAGAACAAAAAAATTTTTGACACAATATTGCATTGAGGCATCGAAAATAAATTATTCAATGATTTAGGGCAACAATCATTTAATTTGTTTTGACATCTTAATTATGGCGTAATTTTTCTATATTATGATTTTTAATATTTTAGACGATAAAACAGATGTTTTATGGTTCGAGGTTATTATTGTACCCTGATTTGCTTAATACGTAATCGTTTCAAGTGCGGAATCCTGCCACAAATAGCACCGCAGTCGATGTGGTGATAAAACAGCGTGCAAGATATATATTACTATAACAACGTCGTTTAACAATATTCGACACCAACGAATTACAATGCGAAATCTTGTAGCCATCGTGGTCGGCATGTACTGTACATTTGTATGTGCGTTGTGAAAGATTTAAGTAGCAGATTAGGATGAAAGATTTAAGTAGCAGGTTAGGAAATAATCCCAAATCCTAGTGAACGCCACCTGCTTTCCGGGTTCGGTTTAGCCAGACATTTGCTCAAAGGAATTTGCGGTGCAAATTAGGACGCTATTAGATGAAAAATAGCGGTTTACCCCCGGTCGGCGGCGGCTGGGTTTGTGTTGGGTATTGCTGTTTGTTATATGTATGCGTGTATAGGTACATGTCTACTGTACGTAGAAATATATCTACTAGTAACTCTAATCGAGATTGCAGAGCGTAGTGAAGCATACAAACCTAACACCGGCAATAAGTTTCTCATGCCCGAAAACACATAAGTGAAAGCTATCAGCCTCCTAGCACGTAACTGTAAAATTAAGAATTTTGGGCTGAGGAACCATGGGGTCGCCATGCCCCGTACCCATAGAACTATGGGCCGCAGAGCAAAACCAAGATGGGCAATGGGTTTCTCATGCCGGAAAATCCACAAGTGAAACTTTTCAGTCGCTCAGGACGTCAGAACAAATTTTTGAATTTTGGGTCGAGGAACCACGAGGCTGCCATGCCTCAAACCCCGTGACTGCACAACAGAAGCCTTAATCGAAAAAGAAAAAAGATGTTTCAGCATTTATCATTTTACTATGAACTAACCATCCAGAGAAAAATCGATAGTTAAGAGCAAAAATAACTTTGCTTCCGAGAAGGGTACTAAAATGGGGTAAAAAACCCTATCTTGACCTCTGACCCCAAACCATGGGGGCGCCATTCTCCGTACTCATGGAACCAAGAGCTGCAGAGCAAAATTAACACCAGTAATGAGCTTGCCATACCCGAAAATCTTCAAGTTAAACTTTTCATCCGCCCAGGATGTCAGAACAAATTTTCATATTTTGGGTCGAGGAACCATGAGAGTGCCGTACCTCAATCCCCATAAGTGCAGAACATGAGATTTGATCGAAACACAGAAGAGAGGCATCGCCATTTATCATTTTACTATGAAATAAAACCACGAGAAAAATTCGAAAGTTAAGATAAAAATAACGTTACTGCCGTGAAGGGTACTAAAATGTGGCAAAATGAGGTAAACAACCCTCGTTTTGACCTCTGATTTCGGAATCAGACATTAAGTGACAAAAACAGTTGGAGATTACACAGTAAATTCACTATGCCGGTTCAAATGAGCCTAAGGTCATGAAAATGGGTTGGATCTTTCCCGAGTTATGGCCGACCACACACACAAGCGGAATTCAAAAGATTTAATCCCTGCAACACACAATGTCCACTACTTTGCACTGCGCTCTGACTACTGTTAGGTCTATATACAAATATATATGAATACACACACATATATAAATACCTATTAAGGGAAATGACTCCTGGTTATATGTATACGCATATATTTTTGCTGTACATATATTTATACACATACACATATATAAACAAACTTATGCAAGCGAAATTAAAAACGTTTCGGCCCTGCTAATAACCTCACCACACGGCTATAGGCTGCCATGACGTTTTTTACTTTTACTTATAAATATACATACAACAAATCATATTATATTCAAAATCTAATAACAATGTATACAATTTCTTCGTGCATTACCCATGGTTACCGCCATATAAATGTCCTCACACATATGTGTCAAAACATTGCATTCTACAGTATATAACAACCTCCGTGTGCTGTTACGTAATGCGGGTTATACGTAACAATGTTTGGTACGTTCTTACGCATAAAGAATTTGTGCGTAACAACATTGCTAAAGTTGTTAGTTTCTACTAGTTTGTTACAATCGAATGCTGTTACGTGAAATCACATCTTTGTAACAAAATGCGAATGTTGTTACGAACAGTCTTAACCAAAAAGACTGAAGGTCCGAGGTCCTAAGGGAGCGGTAGCTGGTACTCTGAGAAGCCTTTCTCGGCCTCCAAGTGGGCCAGCGGGTTTGCAGAGAAAAGAATATCGAATCTTAAATATCCATAATTTTCTGAATTTTGCTTAATTCTCTATATTTTTAATTTCCTGCGGCATGTGCTAAAATTCTCCTAAGTTCCCTTAATTTTCTCAATATTCATGAAACTTTACGGCACTATCGGCGCTGTCGGGATAGGGTTTGTGTCGGCGGGCACCGTGTGGGGTTCTGTATAACTTCCTGGCGGCATCTCAGGATGTAACATTATTACACTATATTAATATATAATGTACCGTTGGTGATTTTATGACATTATAGTACACTTGTGGGCTTTTATTACAAATTAGTTGGAAAGAAAACAATGGAGTGAATAAGGCTAATCTGGGCTTAATAACTATGATAAGGTTTCAAACTGGGGCTTTTAAAATCATACAGAAACACAGTATACTTGCGCTCTACACCCAGGTTTTACGAGCAAAAGGACGAGTCAAATTTTACTGTCACGCTTTTCAAAGACCACGTTTATGTTTAGAATTAGATTCTGGGTATTGGTTTCACAGGGCGAGTGCCACCAAAACGACATGGTTGCATTTAAATCGATTTTTTTAAATTAAAAAATGAGAATTTTTTGAAAAATTCGAAAAATTGCAAATAGCACGAATATTTTTACACAGTTACAAACTACGCGGCTTGTCTTCTGCATAGTTGCGTGTATCTTTTCCTTAGAAGCACTATGCAGTCAAAGTTCTTAATTTTAGGCGATCATGAAATCTGGTTGCTATTTCCTGCAATTTAATCTTAACGTTTCGCAGACGATATGAAATATATAGCATGACCGGAAAAAAGATGCAGAGCTATTACTTCATCCTGGCACAGGCCATAACAATGGCCAAATTACAGTATAATATAGATAACTGGCGCATTTAAGATTAATAATGTTTTGCTTTTGGAACTGGCTATTTATGAAATTTTATTCACAGCTACCCAAATAATTTACACTGCAAACCAACATACTACATATATAATCTAATAATATTCTCTATATACATATAAGAATTTTCTTTATTAATTTCATTCGTCGATTCCATCTATCATTGGTTAATGGACGCGTCTTGGCGAAATTCAGTAAACGGTGTTCTTATCGGCAGAAAATTGTTAATAAATATGTAATGACAAATTGCTCCGTTCAATTTTCGCGCTTCAATATCGTCCGCTGCCATTTTTGTTAAATAAATATTTAAACAATAGGTATATAAATAACTGTGCGCGCCTGGTCGATGCACATGTAAGTATCAATATTTGCTGTTTTATCAGCAAAAATGTAATCAAATAATCAAATTTCGGTTGAGCTTCAGTCAGTCGGCCATCGGTTAATCTTCAGAAGGCTCGCCCAGTTTATCACTTTGATTCAACAGTTAAAAATCATGTACTTACAAATAAGATCAGTGTTCTGTGGTTTCTTCGTCCGGCGATCCAGCATAGATAGCGGCTCGACAGCCTAACGCCCAATGATGAAGTGAACTGTGGCTGACGAATTGAATTACGAACTGAACTCACAAATGAAAGATCATCAGTTTATATATTGTCGGAGACTCGTCCAGATCTGATGCAAATTAGATGTAAAATGTATGCAAATCAGATATCATACGTCAGTTAATACCTCGCCATTGTTTACGCGACGTGTCCGCATTACAGAACCCCCTTCGTATTAAGCAGAGCGCCGACGTCCGGCACGGATGTCCAGGGCAAACCGCACCATCTTATTTGTGGGGGTCGTGAGATCCGGGAAACTGTCGACATGGCGATGAGCGAGATCCAGCACCCAACGACGGTTGCGACGTTTGATCGGTCGCTTTGCTTGGTCGAGTGACCGCATGGTGGAGCAAGGGACGTACGCCAGTCGATTTGTTCTAAAAAACTTGACCGCTACGGCGTTAGGCGGCCTTCTACGGTCCGTGAGCTCGGTGTCGTCGGGCGAGATGACTAGCGCGGGCCAGTGTGGCCAGTTCGGGAACTTCGCGAGGATGACGTCGCCGATTGCGGGTCGTTGAATTGCGTTGTCGTCGCGAGGTTGTGGAGCGGTTGGTGTTGCATCTGTGGCGTCGTCGTGAATAAAAGCCGGCTTGACCCGATCGAGGCTGATCGTGTCCTCAGTACCTCCGATCTTCACGACCATGACTTTGTCGTCACGGCTCTTGACTTCGAACGGCCCGCGGAAGCGTGGCTGGAGAGTGCCTTTGACCGCATCGTCCCGTACCCACACGCGAGTGGCGGTGAGAAGATCCTTCGGGACGTGCCATGTGGTTAAATGTCGACGATCGGTGGCGTTGAGGCGGCTGACGGTAGTCTGCAGTGTTCGCACGAAGTCGGAAACGCCCGTGTCGTTGATTCAATAGTTAAAAATCATGTACTTACAAATAAGATCAGTCTTCTGTGGTTTCTTCGTCCGGCGATCCAGCATACATAGCGGCTCGACAGCGTAACGCCCAATGATGAAGTGAACTGTGGCTGACGAATTGAATTATGAACTGAACTCACAAATGAAAGATCAGCAGTTTATATATTGTCGGAGACTCGTCCAGATCTGATGCAAATCAGATGTAAAACGTATGCAAATCAGATGTCATACGTCAGTTAATATCTCGCCATTGTTTACGCGACGTGTTCGCATTACATAGATATATAATTACCATTGTTAGAGTCGTAAAATAAATCTCTGTGTAATAAAGCATTGAAATTATAATGCAATCGGTGCTTCCGCACTAAAACGTAATATATCGCACTGCAGCAACAATAACCTACAGTCGATTATGGTAGCGTAAGCAGATATTTACAGTTATCGATGCGACAGATTAAAAAAGACATTAGAAGCTAATTCAGTTTTGGTTGCCTGTAATAGTCGTTAGCATAGCTCAGAACCTACGAGTTGTAATTAACTTTCGATTTTGAATCCATATTAGTTGACAGTTGCGTAATATCCTAAACTATTTAAAATCATGGTATTTGTTGAATTGATTGATTTCACAAATTAGGATAACCTTAGTTGTTTGCTTCTGATAATATTACACCGAGACTTAAAAATGAGCGAGGGTTGAGCAGACATCTCTAACAGTTTTAGATTTATGAAGTATTTTAATATAACTACATTTGACAATTAAATGCAATTTAGGCTGATAATTCGCAGCCTGACAAAAGATGAAAATAATATCATCAGTACTCCATATATGTATTGCCTATATTCTTCAACAGCTAACACCTGTGTCGTTGAACTGCAATGAAACACGCTATACTTTAGTTATATTTTGTATGATATATAGCATTATACAGTAACAACATTACATCGTAACAAATGAGCAGAACGTAACAATTGTAGCAATGTTGTTACATACAAGTGTTTATGCGTAACAACGTACTGAAGTTGTTACGCAGAACCTGCATTGCGTAAAACACACGAAGGTTATTTATATACTGTCGAATGTAATGTTTCCATACTCATGTGCATACGCTGGCGATGTCGAGTAAGTGCACACATTTCTCTGTGAACGACGCATAATTTGTTGAACGTCTTGGAATGCTCCACCCGATTATCTCGTCTCACAAAATGGTCATCACCGTTAGTTACCGTCTCGTAAATATTTGCCTTGTACTCATCGAATGGAAGAGAATTTCCGGGCCCCTGCCGTTTAGCGTGGCCACGTTGAAAATTATTGCAAAATCTTAGACATAGTCGAGCCAAAAACGTAACACTCACTCAAATTACCCTTTTTAAAACATTTCGTCTCTGTCAAGGGAATCGCCAGATGGCTTAATGGCTACCATTATGTTTTTTTCTTTTTTGAACAAACTCACAGTATCACGATTATACAGTACAAATATATTAGTATACAACAAAGATAATTTAAACAATGCATAATCAAATGAAGGTCTTTTTTATTTTCTTCGTAAGAAGTCCACCGTCATTTTTACCACTTGCCGTTGTTGTTGAAGCTTGATGAACTTTTCTTTCATATGCAATTTGCCTTCGATGAAGTAACATGTTTCTTTACACTGCTGAAAAAATTGCACAACCAGCGGCTTCCAAAACGTTATTTCCTCTTGATTGCGCGAGTATTCTAGTTCCATGCTTCACGAATGTTGATACCGATCTAGAGTTAACGAAGCACTTTATCCAAATTGTATAATGGTTGCTGAACGTATATCCACGATAAATATAACGCTCGTACCAATATAAGTACTAATTGATGATGTATTGAAAAGTTCACAAGCTAGTCTTAAAATACATCTAATATACAAACCCTTTGTGCGACTCGTGTAAGGTTTCGTGGTGGTTTTATCCAAACAAATGAAGTGTAGATTTGACGTCGATTTGTTCATCCTTTGAATATCGTATCCAATTGTTGGGTACTATGTTTCGCTCGATCTGTTTGGCCCATCGTCAAAAAAATAATGCATGCGTTTGCACTTTACAA
>JASANE010013183.1:0-23321 GCA_030248225.1 Trileptium ribeirensis
TAGCGGATTTTATGTTTTTAAGTCATAAACATTGTGAAGAAGGAATTTTGCCTTTTGTAAACAAGGAAAATGGTGATTTACACAGGCAAATTTGATTTTGAAATTTGTGCGAAGATCACGAAAAGGGGGCCTAGGAAGTACAATTTTGAAATCTGGCGTATACTCTGGATGCGGACTAGTCACACTCACTGTTTTTTGCCGTTGTCTCGAACGATAAAAGATACCATGACTCTTGTTTGCTTTTTAGAGAATTATTGCATCTGAGCGACGGTGGGGTTGTTGGGATTGATTGGCTAGATCCATGTGGGACTACCGATACCTATGCAGATGCTAAGACGCCAGTGGTACTAATTTTGCCTGGCCTTACAGGTTTGTTTGATATTTCAGGAGGCATGTATAATATTCCAAGGAATTTTTGAATTTTTAGCAGATTAGACTAGACATACTCTATTTTGTATTATAGAATCCTGAATTTAATGAGCGAAATAAGTGTAACGAACAATCCTCACTGGCCAGAGTGGTAAATTTCGATGGTGTCCGTTTCTGAGTTTTTAGAGTGACACGCATCACTCGGCTTGAGCTGGGCGTTTTGATGCGTGATAGCTCATTCGAAAAGTTCAAAATCTGTATTTTTAACGAGAAAACGGATTCCAATTCCTTCCTGTGTAAAAACGGGCTCCCGGGTAGGTCAGAGAGGCATGTGACAAAGCATGTTGTAGATTGCATCTCGACAATTGGTGCTGATATCAGAGCCAGAGTAGGCTTATTTTTTATAGAGTAAAAAAGATAGGCTATGCTACATGGCTCTTTTAGGATGCAGGATTTGGGTAAAAAGGGGTTTTTACATGGGCAAATAGGAAAGACTCCCAAAAGTACGTAAACGGCAATATCTCCGCAATCGCTCGAGCTATATGGGCTTTATTGGTCTAATTTTGCAGAGTAATGCATCCGCTGACATTATGAATCGCTATATACGTAATTAACAGTTATATCTCCTCAAGTATCGAAGCAACACGACTAAAATTCGGCTCATTGTGTAAGTTGCTGCTTAATATATCTATGTACGTCTCCTTAATTTACATATTCAACACTCAGAATTCACCACGTAGACGAATGAGACAAGCTACTTTGTTATATGGGGCGTTACGAAAGTCTTCTCTTCAGTTTCTCCAACAAGTGGTATTGTAACCAGATTGTTGTAGTATAGTAACCGTCAATATTAGCTGCAACTTTGGTCGATTTTATATCGCAACTGTTTTGATGTCCGCTTGCTGTTTACTTGCTTGGAGATTGACAGTGATTTCCGACGCGTACTGTACTTTATGTCTATCAACATATCTAAAATATGTTAGTGGTTCCTTTTCTGTTGGGCGCCACTCTTCCACTTGGGACAATCAGTGCATGAAGTGTCCCTGCTTTGGAAGTTTTTTATGAACTTTGGTGGTATGCAGTTTGTTATAATATTTGTTGAAATATTGTTTGGTTGTAATTATGCGAGCGGAGTTTTTAGTGCGAATTTCATTTTGTTTGTTTATGTCATTCATACCTCATCTTCAGAAGGTTGGATTTCGGCAACTTTTTATTCGATAACAATCGTGACGTGGATGGCCATTTAGGTGAACGGTAAAATATCCGAACCCATCTTCCGGATCAAAAAGGCAAAAAATGTTTTTAAAGGTTCTTTGCTAAATCTTGTCATACGGTTACCAGTCTTTTGCAGCCCATATCTCGTGACACAGGATTCACATCGCAAAATGATCTCCATACAGCATCAGCTCATCGAGGACTACAACTTTGCTGACTGCGACTTTTTTGGGGGACCACTTCCTGGGCGGATGTGGTCGCGAATCGTCTTCGACTCTTTGCCAGAAATAGCGACTTTTCAAATTTCGCCGTGTTGTTGATAGTTTTTACCTCACAATGAGTGTCTGTTGTGTTATCAAGCAGGCTTGGTACGTTGGTTTTGCTGTCTAGAATATTCAACTTGACTATATTATACCTTTTCATGGGGTTTCACGGGTTTTACGGTCGACTAAGCCGATTTCGAAAATGTGCGTTTTCATATGCCTGATTATGTAGTGTGAGCCGGACATCAAGAATGGTATATATAGATATTTCTGAGGACTGAATACGATTTGATTATCTAGTATTCACGGTGCATAGTTTATTGGTTTTCAATGGGGTTAGAGTCAATGAATCCCATTTCAAGAATATAGTCTCTCCGCCGTTGTTTGGTTACGTATTGCGTATAGGTCATCTAAAATTGTCTATATAGGTTTGCCGGTAGGCTGAATAGGATGGTTTATCTAGAGTCACGCACCTTTATCTCATGGCTTTTCAGACTTTTTCGTAGGGTTTAGGGTCAACGAGCCCGATTTGCAGAATATAGTCTGTCTTCAGTTGTTTGGTTACGTATTGCGAACAGGTCACCAAGAATTGTCTATATTCTACGCTCAAACGTGTGCTGCTGTTCGTTCGCTTTGTGCCGTTCCGTAAGGAACCGAGCAACCGCTCCTAAATAGTATTGTCGCCAGTGTACGGCACTTCCACTCGAGCGATGCAGTTTCAATCCGCCTTTTGAGCAAACATTTATTAATGTGTGTGTAAGATACACGTTGGTTTAAGAAAAAAAGGATTAATTATAAAATTGGTTGAAAACTTGTTTATAACCTTAGAAGAGATGTTCTTGACCATTTCTGAGGCTCTTTCTTAGCAATTTATCGTTTGTTGCTAAAAAATTGAATTTTTAAATTTTTTAAATTGGAATCCGGGTTGCTCCTTTACTTCATCCAGGGCCCCACTTCATTCCTTTTGGCAAAAATCCGTTGCTCACAATTTCAAACTCTGGCAAAAGTTTTGGCGAATGGAGACTTCAAAGTAATATAACTGACATTGCTTAATAATATATTTTCAGTATAAAATTTTAGGCAGTTCACAAGAGCCGTACATTCATCATTTTGTTGTTCAAGCTCAGTCAATGAACTACCGCTGCGTTGTTTTTAACTATCGCGGTAACGCCGGTGTGCCGCTGAAAGTAAGAATAAATAAAATTTATTGTATTTATATTTGTTTCTGAATAATTAGTCGGAACTTAATTCCTTGGTCATAATTTTAATTCGCTGTTAAGGCAAAGATTTTCTGTCTCTTCGAGATATTGTGTACTGTACAGTATATACTCGCCAAAAGTAGTTTTGAACGAACAAACTTTGAACAAAAGATACCTATTCATTCGCGAACTAGTTAAGAACAGACATCGAACGAGCAGCAATCGTTTTTGACGCGTACTGTACGTTCATTAAATAGAATCATCGGTAGCTACGGAATGTGATGTCAATTTTACTTGTTTTAGAAAGGCTTTAAGCATAGAAATATTCAGAGTATGTTTCTTCGTCACTAATGCTAAGACTTGTGTATGGATTTTCAGGGGATTTGTCAAATGAAATTGAGACTGACCTAGCACTGCTTAGACCCTGTGTTAGAGTAATGTTTTGATCAAAAAATGATACGAGTTTGTGGTATGATTCCGAAATTTGATAAATGAAGTAAAGTTGACAACTGAAATTCTTTTATCCGTAACATGTTGGTGGTCCGATCATTGTTAATTTGGATGTGTCGGTTGTGCAAATTTTGATGTGTTCGAGTTCCGCACAGGCGTTTTGAATTTCATTGCGAGTTTGTGGTATGATTCCGAAATTTGATAAATGAAGTAAAGTTGACAACTGAAATTCTTTTATCCGTAACATGTTGGTGGTCCGATCATTGTTAATTTGGATGTGTCGGTTGTGCAAATTTTGATGTGTTCGAGTTCCGCACAGGCGTTTTGAATTTCATTGCGTGTAAACTAGTTTACTATAATACTTCTGATTTTATCCGTAACATGTTGGTCCGATCATTGTTAATTTTGGATGTGTCGGTTGTGCAAATTTTGATGTGTTCGAGTTCCGCACAGGCGTTTTGAATTTCATTGCGTGTAAACTAGTTTACTATAATACTTCTGATTGTCATACCGGATACTATAAATAATTGTTATTGTATAGTCTAGCAAATCGTTAGCTGGTGGCCTCTCCACAATGGTGGTTGGGCGGATCCATTATCTTCCAAATCCTCCATGTTGCTTCAGGTTTCCCTCACGTTCAATTAATACTATATTGATGTCCCTAAATTAAAAGTATTGTATATACTGAATATTTTAACTACTAATTACTATTATTTTCTCTGTATTGAATATTCTTAATTACTACTATTTCTAATACTAACACTCTCTTTTTAACCTGAAACTATTTTATGATGGTTAAAAGTGTCAGAAAATAGGTGAAGATTTTGAATGTAAACAAAATTTTGTTTCCTACCACTTTGAAATTTCCATAGAGAATGGCGATGTTCCCACCTCCCCTTCTAGACACGCGTCCGTGAACAGGCTGGACTATAATGTTGCATTGAAATAATATGTTTTTTGATTATTTGTTTCCAGACGTCCAAAATGTATTGCGCTTCGTTTACAACCGATTTGTCCGAAGTGGTGGGCCATGTCAAATCGCTCTATCCGAACGCTCCAGTGATTGCATGTGGATTTTCTCTAGGAGGGTACATTGTTTACTGTAGCTGGTGGATATTACTCATAGTATGTCCCGAGCATTGAGCAAGTGGTGATCATTGATGGCGAATATTGTAAACGCATGCTCGACTGTCGCCAGAGGTGCTCTTAGTATCAAGTCGGCGCCGCGGAGACCCAATGACTCGACTAATGGAGGAGAAGCGATATATTTTATGCTAGAGTATTATACTCCTTTTAAGAAGCACCCGCACTCCGCCAACCGACCTGTCGGATCGGTTTGGGTGCAATGTGAACACACTTCATACGCGTATCCATGTTCAATTTTAATTTCTATGATATTTTTAATAGATACATTGTGTTTATCGAAATCCTTGTAATTATAGTTATATATATGGGGTCAATTACATACATGTTTGTCGGGTATAATTGTCACATTAATTTATTGTGCTTAGTTTACAAGTGAATTTTATATTCCGCGTTGAAGATGTTGTCTGATTACCGTTTGACGCTAATTGATACCATTGTTTTGTTGTAGAGTGAACGTTTTTGATCAGTTTCAAAGTTTGCTTAATTGTAGATCAAATACAATAAATTGGACTTAAGTGAGCCGAGTTTCATCAAATAACGCATTATCAAAAATAATATAGTTATCCGACACATAACTTTGCATAGATTAATCAATTTTCGTAAATGTTTTTTTTATTTGACGCGTTATGGAAGGTAGTTGTGCACCAAGCGTTGGGTTTGGCTGCTTCATTGATTTCCTATACAACTTCTCACAAAACCGACAAGAATTAGAGGCTCTTTGATTTTGACCAAAATGCGGTCCCTCAATATTTTACATTACAACTTGTCGCAACTATCGGCTCAAAAACTGGTGACCACAAACTTTGCGTTTTTGTTTCAGCAGCCGTTTGTCGAGCTATGATCCAGTTTGAAAATGTACTCAAAAAATAAAATTTTCAAAAATTTTGACAAACCAATTTCTTGCTTGTTGGGGTGAACGATGGGCATATAGGGTTATGTAATTCGGTACATAGGGCATATAAGGTATTGTTTTAAGCCTACATTTAGTACGTTATTTTGCCATTTTTACAGCAAAGATATACATTATACAGGTACCATTTTACAATAGTTGTATGGAATTTGGAGTGGCTGAATACGGTAAAAGCATTTAATTGTATGTATTTGATTGGCATAAATCAAATAAGGTATGTGCTAGGTGCCTACAACATAAACTAGCCTGTTGAAATGGTGTACAATTAATTTTGGTTAAAATATTAGATAAAAAAATTCAAAACCTCATTTATTCATCAGAAATGGAAGAAAATGTAAGGTAGTACGGTTTTGAAATGTGATAGAAATGGCTTTATTGTTAGGATGAAGGCACCGCTGGTCGGGATATTGTTGTTATTGTGGAAACAGGAATCTGAGATTGCAACTTACAATAATAGTCAGTAAGAGCACGGATTAATTCCTCTCGCGTCGTTTCCTTTCACTGCGTTGCTAAGTATACAATGAAATACATTAGTGACATAGTACTCGCGTACTGGTTCATTAAAGGTCGCGAGAATTACTATCACGAGCTTACTGTTTATTGGAGGTAATGTATCGTTGTTGCAAACTGGTATGTAGAACAATTTAAATAAATTTCGATGCTATTTGCACTACTTGAGTAATTGGTAATGTTTTTTTTCTTTTTCAGAATAATCCTCTTCACCTACTTATCAAACTGTGGCCGATCGAAAACGGATCCAGGTCTTCGCGCAGCGTTCACGGTCAGTGCTCCATGGAATCCGTTGGAAGACACAAAATCGTTGGAACGTTTTCCGTTTCGATTGCTGAACAGACACTTGGCTGTGGCGTTATGTCGTGGGCTAAGGAGGTTAATTTCATTTTGTTTTTCTTTCGCGTCGCTTTGAGATCCGTCTAAAGCGTGAGACGATCCTAAGTCGAGCGGTACTGGGAAACGGAGAATCTTTTTGTTATATTTCTAGTCAACTGTACATTTATCGACATCGAAAACTGGATCCACGGTGTTCATTTTTAGGGATTTTGTTGCGATTGGTAAGAAGTGAATGGATTTGACTGTGCTATGCGGTGGTTTGACGACGAAGAGCTAGAGTCTCTTCTCGGTGTTTTAGAGCCTTTTAAACTTCATTGGAAGCCTGTTTTATGCTGCAATAATAATACTTGTTATGATCTAAACGCTTTGAGCTGTATATTGGGTTCGCGCGACGTTGGTCTGACACGAGGAGCTAGGCTCTCTTCCTGCCCTTTAGAGCCTTATAAGTTTCTTTGGCAACATGTTTTATGCTACTCTATTATGATCTAAACGCTTTGATCTGTAAATATTATAACCAAAGTTCTCTCAGAAGGGTTGGCTACAACTGTCGCCGGGTTGTCTCATTGGTTTTAACTATAAATGTGCTCGTTTATCGGCAACACATCTTACTTTTACATTTTGTTCTGACCTTCACACAAATATCCGTATTCTTTTTTCTTGTTTTAGACATCGGAGCTTCTTTGAACATTTTGTCGATATCGACTATGTTTTACAGGTATGTCGAATAGTCACGAAGCATTTTGTCTCAATAGTATAATAGTCGCCGGAAATAAGAAGTGTTGGGGTGAGTATTACGCGATCGTGGAACAAACGAGAGTTTATTTTATGGAAAGAACTGTGATACCCCGTATTTTGTCCTGTTATCTTTTTCACTGCTGTTTTGATGGCGACACCAATGTTTATTTATATTATAAACGAAAATGCGTTTCATGAATTACACTGTTTCCAAATTTGGGAATGAATTATATTGTTGCGTTTCCGCATCAATTTCTTTTACTTCTTGACTTTGTCCAGAACTGCACTTGGACTAATGATTCATTGCTTTGTCCATTTGATACTTTTAAATATCAGGGGCGTCAACAAAAAGCTGAACCCTGGGGTCTGAATATCAATTATTGATCGTAGTGGCGTGTCCACTTGAGGCATAGTATCAATGTGCAGTAGAAACGTGATACCAATTGATAAAGCTGGAGTTCAAACATTTAGACGGATCGCTGCATGTTAAATCCTGGGGGTCCGGACCACCATGAACCCACTGGTGGGTTCGCCACGTCCCTGATAATAATACTCTGGGCGATAATTATTGCTGATAACTACAAAAGCTTGATCAATGCTTCGAGGTACACTTAAGATTTTGCAGCTGTTTGCGTTTGCTATAATTGTCGTCGTCATTATGATTGATTATGTGCGCACTGAGCACTGAAAATATTCATCTCCTCGGAAAGTGATCATATTTTCACTCACATCATCATGCCAATGGAACCTACATATTTCAAAAAATATATATGGCGTTGAATAATTTGAATTTAGTCCAGCGTTTAGTTAGCGGTAACAAAATATGCATAAGGACGGGATTTGATCGGAACGCTGGCAATAAATTGAGATGCATAGATTTTTTTTGACTGGAATTGAATATTGGTAGAGTACTCATTCGAATTGACTATCCGGTTTCGAGCAACTTGGTATTCGAACGAGCTAAATAGACTGAACGTAAATAAGCTTTCGGGACACTGATGTTGAAAAATTATACTTATAACAACTACTGTTGGCTTGATTTGATAGCCTTCATAGCCAAATCGTTTGGTGTTGTTTTTGTCTTCGGGTAACGGCATTGATGATTTGTACCTGTATAGTCTGGGTAAATTTAGCGTGTCCTATGAAGGAAATTCATTACTATTGCTTTTTTGTTGACAAAAAATTGCCTACATTTGGTGTATCCCACCGCTGGGTGTATACCCTAGATCCAGTCATATATTATTTTCGAAATAGCAAATCATCCTTCTACGGGTGAACACTAATATAAAATTAATATTTTCCAATAAAATCAAACTTTTTTGGCTACGCCTTTGAGCCACACCCTCTCCTCCCCTGAGGCGATCTATCACCGATATACCTACCAGCCAATGTTATGCAGTTTTCACTGTCATATTCATTATTAAAATGTATATTAAGTCATGTAATCTTATCGAAATCGATTATAGAGTTACTTTTTTAATTTTTTAGCTTTAGCAGGTAAATTTCCGAATTTTGGCTTCAAATTCAACATTGCAAAACTCTATTAACCACGTTAGTTTAATTTTGTTGAGACACTGATACCGATGCCATATACCCGCTCCATATGTAACGCCAACCACCTTTCTGATAGCTCAACGGTCCCAGCGAAGTATCTAGTCTATTAGCAGTAGCTAAATTTCAAGGTTATATTGTTCAAAAAAATTCTATTTTAGAAATTTCGTGTGTTAATTTTACTCACTTGACACTCGTTTGGTGTTTGAGTGGTGCCCAATTTTACGAGTATTTATTTCTAATTCCTCTTATTGTAGAGCAAACTGATTCGCGAATTTGATGAACGCTTTACAGCACCGTGTTTCGGCTACTCCGACGTCACCGAATACTATACCGACGCGGCGATGTGTCTTCGTGTCGGCGATATTCCGATCCCGACGCTTTGTTTGAATGCAGCCGACGATTTCTTTGCACCGCCGACGTGTAAGTTTTTTGAACTGGGTTGGGGCTAAATTAAATTTAGATTAAATTAAATGTAGAGCAAACTGATTCGCGAATTTGATGAACGCTTTACAGCACCGTGTTTCGGCTACTCCGACGTCACCGAATACTATACCGACGCGGCGATGTGTCTTCGTGTCGGCGATATTCCGATCCCGACGCTTTGTTTGAATGCAGCCGACGATTTCTTTGCCGACGTGTAAGTTTTTTGAACTGGGTTGGGGCTAAATTTATCCTTGAGCAATTAGTGTTCGATGTCTAGAAAATCGCACACTTCCAGAGATTATGTTGGGCGTCGTTGTCAGGAAGAGTGGTCATTTCGTGAACACCGAACCTGTTTGGGTTAATTTAATAGCTAAGCGCTTAACCATGACCAACTTACCGTAATTTTATACTTGGTTGAGTTTTGAAGTTAATGAAGATGAATTTGTATGTGGAACAAATTCAATCCTGAGTACTGTACGCTAGGCGCGTTAGAAACCTGGAGCTCCGTGACAGCGGAGCTGCAGATGTTTTTTAAAAAATGTGGATGCTCAGAGCAATTAAACTCATATCATCACTTCTATCGGAATTGTAACTTAATTTTTATGGATTCCGTTACATAAAGTAACCATAATTGATGTATACGTTGAAATTTAGGGTCTCACAGTAAGCGTTATAATGTAAATGCTTAAATTCGCAATATAATGCCCGCTAGAATATTATTTTCTACAATGTAGAGGCTATAGTAGTTTGGTTAGTTTAAACCATATCTAAAAATATAAGTATTTGAATATTTTTCTTTATGAGTGGCTGCTGAATTTTTTGCGGAAACTGCAGCAGCTTGTACTGTTTTGTCAATCATTTAAACTGGCTAGGCTTCAAACTAGATGTCGTGTGCAACCAAAAGTACAGCTACATATTTTCACAAAAATACTGTCATAATGTTTCATTAATTTATTATTCTTTATTTTTCTCGAGTATAGCGATTCCTTTCGATACAATTCAGCGGTCACAAAATGTCGCCGTACTGATAACCGACCATGGTGGACATTTGGGATTTATGCGAGCAGCCGAATCTCAAGAGCCGGAATCATCTGCCAAACGACGGGCACAACAGCAGCTGTTGCCCGTCGTGGAAGGCGGGTTTATTGAGCAAGTTTTTGCGGAGTTTGCTCCACGGGTTTTTGACGGAACGCTTGATGGTCAGACGGACTAGCGGTGACCGCTCATACAGTTATAATCAGAATTAAGTGCTTGAAAATAGGACGAAGTTTTTTCGGTTAAATCATTTTCGTTTATATGAAAATCGATTGTTTAAATGAAAATAGATTAACTCTTAACGATTGCGTTAAAAGTTAATATAATAAAAATGTTAGTTCGCGTTAAATTTAACGAATTTCGGTTAAATTAACATCGTCTGACTGCGTTATTGTTCGCTTTTGTCTACGTTTTCAATTAATGTGCACTTATGACGGTTTCACAGTAAAATGCATGCACAAATCGGAAAGTTTTGTCTTTTACGGCCGTCCGTAAGAGGCAAAAATCTGTTAAGGCTGGCTGTATAATATTTTGGTTTCATGTAGATAGCTGTAAGGCATTTTTGTATCATTTGGTCAGTTGTAAGATTTTAGTCTCTTACAGACAACATTATGTAAGATATTTTTGTTTTATACAGCTGTCTGTACGAGATTTTTGTTTCTAGAGATGGCGACAAAAGGTAAAAGAATTTAACAACTGGCCATACGAGATTAAGGTATTTTAAGGACATTTTTTTGTAATGCATTGCAGTTAAAAACAAAAGTCTTTTAAAAGCAATCGTAAGAGACTTCAACCAGTTAGCCGGTTTTCGGTTAAAAACGGACGGTAGATTTATTAGCCGTGCCTATCGCTATTCGTGCCTGTTTATTGATACTTATTTATATAAGAAATTACCACTATTTGTCTTGAAGATTTGAGCACTTGCCGAGCATGTAATGCATGGCAAGAGACATTTTAGAACGGACCAAATGTCATAAAACGAGTGTTGAACCTTAAAGTGGAGCCTAGCTGTTCAAATCATATGGTGTAAGCTGGGTAAATATTAATAACCAGGATATCGCAAAATTTCAAACATTGCCTTTACATTCTGCTACGTAACTGTGTAGCGTCGAAATGAAATGTTTGCACATGCTCCAAAGATTAAATGTTGTCCTTTTATGTCCTCATAGTTCCACAATTATGGATCGCAAACAAAATAATTACTCAAAATCTACCAAACCTCTAGCACATACCATATTTCACACGAAATGTTTTATTGGTAACATAAATTCAGTCTTCAAAATTTGAAAACAATTTCGACACGGCCGAAAGATGTTTTTCACCATGAACAGTATTAAGCATCCGATATGATGCAATAACGGCAGGGTATAAACCTAAAGTACATGCCACGATAGGAGTCTGAACAAATTATGGCCACGAAATTCATTGCAAAAATTAAAAGCGTTTTTGAGGCATTTTTAGTAACGGTACGTGGTTCCATTAGTCAATTGACCGAAGTGTGAAATATTTCAAGTATCGTTTTGTATTTCAAAACATTTGCAGCATACAGGAAATTCCTAAAGACGTTATACAAAACCAAATCCACAAAGCTTCTCAGGGTCGGTTAGATGTTCGCACACTTGGAAAAAAGTACTTATGGATCGGCCAAAATTTTTTTCTCTAATTTTGCGAATGCGTTGCTCAGAAGCATGCATTTTTACTCTTATATATATGCCTTTATTGATTTCCTGTACACTGTACAGCCAACAAACTGTTGTCGATCGACCACTTTCAATTAGAATGGAAGGCAACGACGGTTAACTTTACTCATGCATCATGCAGACATAGAAATCTACATGTTACACGAGTGCGTAACTTGACTGCACAACGAAACCTAAGTTACGTGTAACACTGCTACAAGGCTTAAAAATGTTACACTGAGTAACGGGGTTACACAAGAGGGTAACTTGTGAAACTCCATACTCTAGCGCGACTAGTTTACGCTGTGCCGCTGCACGTAATTACGTACAATAGTGTAACCGGGTGACGCTTGTTTGCGAAATCACGCGTTACAACGCGTAACCCAGTTACTCGCAGCGTTGCATTTGTAATACCATACAAAGCTGTTCAATTTCGTTCGCATGTAAAAAATTCACAGTAAACTAAAGTAAGTACAATAAAATCGAGTCCAGCGGGGCTGGGGCACGAGACGCCGCCTAGTTCAGACCTAATTTGGGCTATCAAAAGTTTAGTTTAGTAAATAGCTGTTACAGCTTGCCGCCATTACAAATGTTCGAAACAGACATAAATCTCTAACATCAAGCTATAACAGACTTAAACTTCTTTCACTTATCGCAACAGATTTTTGTCTGTTTTTGGCTAGCTGCAAGAAATTGTCTTTTATAACCAGCTATATGAGATAAAAATGTCTGTTTCAGCTATGCATAAAGTTTTGGAAGTCTCTTACGGGTTGCTTTAAGAGATTTTGTCTTTAATTGCAATGTATTACATGCTTCAAGATATTTTAATCTCGTATGGAAGTCGCTAAACACTTTTATCTTCCCTGGCTATTTCTAAAAGACAAAAATCTCTTACAGACATCTGTAAGAGACTAAAATATCTTAAATTTGTTTGTATGCGATTAAAATAACTTACAATAGACCATAAGATACAAAAGTGCATTATAGCTATCTGCATGAAACTAAAATATTAATACAGCCAGACTTAACAGATTTTTGTCTCTTACGAACTGCCCGATTTCTGCACGTTATTTTTTGTGAAACCCGGATTAATTCTGATTATATCTGTAAATTTGCTGACTGCAGCTAACAAGGATGTTTGTCAAAAGGTTGAAAATAACGATCTCCGTGTATTAAGAGTTAGGGTATGTACAGTCCTTGCCAGAAATGGGTATCGAGTTTCGAAAGAACAGACGTCCACCGAATATCGAAGGCTATTCGATCAATTTCGAATACACTTCGAACAACATTAGCATTTCATTGTATTGCAGTTTTTTTTTTCATTTTCGCTTTCGTTCAGATGTCTAATAGTTTACGAACGTGAAGTCGAACAATTGTAGTGTCGAACGCGAGCAGCAGTAATATCTGGCATGGACATGGTCCACCACAGTCAGTGTTTCCCGATTTGAGAACGTTATCGTAGAGTTAGTATTTTCGTTCAGATGTCTAATAGTTTACGAACGTGAAGTCGAACAATTATAGTGTCGAACGCGAGCAGCAGTAACATCTGGCATGGACATGGTCCACCACAGTCAGTGTTTCCCGATTTGAGAACGTTATCGTAGAGTTAGTATTTTCGTTCAGATGTCTAATAGTTTACGAACGTGAAGTCGAACAATTATAGTGTCGAACGCGAGCAGCAGTAATATCTGGCATGGACATGGTCCACCACAGTCAGTGTTTCCCGATTTGAGAACGTTATCGTAGAGTTAGTATTTTCGTTCAGATGTCTAATAGTTTACGAACGTGAAGTCGAACAATTATAGTGTCGAACGCGAGCAGCAGTAATATCTGGCATGGACATGGTCCACCACAGTCAGTGTTTCCCGATTTGAGAACGTTATCGTAGAGTTAGTATTTTCGTTCAGATGTCTAATAGTTTACGAACGTGAAGTCGAACAATTATAGTGTCGAACGCGAGCAGCAGTAATATCTGGCATGGACATGGTCCACCACAGTCAGTGTTTCCCGATTTGAGAACGTTATCGTAGAGTTAGTATTAGGTATTGTATAAGACAATATTGTGTCATAATTGGTGTTGCGATAAAACCTAATTCCCTGACCGATAAACCAAAACGTGTTCGGAGTTTTTCGACTAAACACTACGTCGGTGACGCGTTGTGGACTACGGTATTCTTATGGCTAATATTTCAGTAGACATAATGCCTAATTGTATATAATCGTGGAACGCTATAGGAGTTTGTTGTACGGATCTTAGCTCATAATGTTCCCGCCAGGGCCGTCTCAAGCTCATTGTGGCCTGTGGGCTGATGGTTTGATGTGGCCTGTTTGCCGAAAACGTTTCAGATACTGGTATGTTCCACTAGCTCACATTCACTAATTCTCTATACTGTGGCACAGAAAACACTTCACAAATACTATGACCAATATACATTTTAACAAATACCAATTATATTTCATGTCGTTTCTTACCTTTGCATGTTGTCTCTCTGTATCCACCTATCAGTTCCTACAAATCTTTCTTACGGCTCTTCATTTAAGCAAATGTGTCCACTAAGTCCGCGAATTCAAGGCTGCGAAGTAATTCAGATTCAACACTCATAAGCACAAGAGCTGAAAGTCTTTCTTCCTCCATTGTTGAACGATAAAAGTTTTTGACTAGCTTGAGCCTTGAAAATGATCGTTCACCTGAGCAGTTGGTAACCATTAGCGAAAGGAATATTCGTAGCGTAATCTCAATGTTGGGAAATGCAAGCTCCAGGCCATGCAACTTGAGGAAGCGATATATGGCTGAAGGAGACGAAATATCATTTATTTCCTGGCTCTGTTTCATGAATGTGACAAATTGTGCCGCACGATGATTCAAGCTGTTTTCATGCTGGGAAATCAGTTCTGGGTTCATCCAATTATTGAAACCCTCTGCTGCAAATTGGCTTGTCCGGTCATTTGAAAGCAGTCTGCAGCAAAAGCAAAAAACAGATTTCTTCGCCGGTGAGTAAACAAGCCATGTTCTGTATGTCAACAGTTTCACCATTAGGCAGCTTCGACCGAAACATAGAATGTTGCAAGTAACGATTGGGCCGATAGGTCAAAGAGACTTACGTTTGATACAATGTAAAATGGTTGCCTGCTAGTGCCATGCACTTACGAAACTGTGACATTTTAAAGGATTTATGGCCTGGAGTTACAGTTTCATAGCAATTCTTGGGTGGTCGCTATCCATGAATGGCCTGACTTAGATAAAAATTTAAGCCTTTGTTAGAAAATTGGCATTAAAACTTATGCAGTCGCCCAAAAATGGCCTGTCCCCAAAGGTGGCCTGTGGGCTATAGCCCAGTTAGCCCTACCCTAGAGCCGGGCCTGGTTCCCGCGATGTATCGCCTTCATCGCTTATGGGTTATAGAGCCCTTGACTATAGTTGTCAGTGTTTCATCGAAACTATGGCTAAAATTTTACGCGTTCGCTAGTCAGCAGTGAATATCTCTACGTGAAAGCTAATCCAGGTACTGTACGTACTTGCGACAATAATTTACTGTCGCCTTACGAACGAGCAGCGAATGAACAAAAAAGACATTGCAAAATTTAAAAATCTAATTTTATTTTCCCACCACCAGGCAAGCGAACTACAGCCAGTGAGCAGCGGTCAGTTGTGGCGAACACTCTATGCAGTAAGCGCCAGAAATGACTGTCACATTTCGAGCGAGTGGGTCGTCCGAGATTTCGAAACTATTTAAATTAATAATACTATTTTGAGAGCAACTTTATTCGAGCGAGCGACAGTCATTTTTGGCAGGTACTGTACCTAGTAGTAGCCCTGTGCCAGGTTTAATGTTGTCATACTTGTACTGTCGTTTTTAATTTAATTATACTTCGTTTACGTATCGTGTGGCTATAGCTATCATATATGTACATATGTGGACGTTTGCAAGATGATTTGTGGGAATAAAATGGGTTTCTATATTTTATTTAATTTTGCAATGGATTTTATTACTGCTGGCTACTCCATAGGATCGTAAATATTTTTACTCTAATAAAACTGTTTCAGTCCAGAGACTGCTGCCTTTCGAGCAAGCGAGCATCGATTGAGCGGCGGTCATTCCTTCCTGCCGGGTACTGTACATAAATTATTTATTTCGCTACATAGATTCAGTTTATAACTTCATTCTGTTCGTGCTAATAATATTTATTGTCTTTGGTTTTAGTGTATTGTAGTTTCATAGCATCATTCCTAGAAGGATCTTTTAATTTACTGTATTTTTGTGGTACCGCTTTATTTAGTTATATTAATTAAAAATTAACCAATCTCATAACTAACCCTCTCATGCCCGTAAGGTCCAAATGGTCCCAACGCACATTGCGACTCGTTGTGTTTACAGAGTTTTTCGTATATCGCACGTTTGAACGTGCGTTATTCGCTCGCATTGTGAGGTTCTTTAAGGAACCGAGCAACAGCTCTCAGATAGCTCAGTGGTTTGTGTACACAAGTTTCAACCGTACGTTTCGGGTTCGATCCCTGGCGCAGGCTTGAGTTTGTCAAACATTGCACGATACTCAAATTAATTCGGGCATGAAAGGGTTAATAAGATGCGTGGGGCCATTGAGCATTTTAATCATATGGTTACAATCATTGCAAGCAAAATGTGCATAGTGAACAACTATATATATACATACAATTAATGTGCAATTCTGGTTTGATGCAATGATCAGTAAATAATTATTGTTCGTATTCGAACGTTTTGTTTATACAATAAAAACGTTCCTTGTGAATTAGTGCGGCCCCTATAATGTCGAGAAATTTATATTTGACACTAACTGAGGCTAGGCACAAAGCAGCTCTGAAAGCGTTTTAGCATCTCAGAGAAATTTGTATTCGGACACGGTCAGGGTGATAAATTTTTTCAAACGCAGTAGGCAGTAAATATTAAGGCAGTAGGCATAAGTAGGTTGATTTGTTTGATATATCAATATTAATAGCTTCGATGGCATATTTAACAGTATAACTAAACAATTTAAATTGAGTGTTGTTGAACAGCTTAAACTTAGAACAACTTCTGGAGGAACTAGTAATCAAAGAAAGTTTCAGGTACATAGCTGGGTTATTTTTGAATCGAGGGATTTTTGAACTTTCTGTGTTTACGAAGGTTGAAACAGCGTCATTTTCATATTGACATTCTGTTTATCTTATCGCTCCATATATTTTATCGCCGTTTCGCGCGTCTTAAAGCAATATCGACTGCTCGTTGAAGATGGATATACATTTTTCGGCAGGAGGAGATCATTAAATGTGGAGTAGACCATGCCTTTCTTGGCTAGTATAACCTTTAGGGGCGGAAATGAAATGCGTGCTATGATTTTCTCGATATACTAAGCTCAAGTCTTCGCCTAAGCTTAGATTTCAATATGAAGGTTTATACTGGCAGTGTACCTTAATTCTCAGTACATTAAAATCGGATGCAGTCGCCCACCAACCGAAGCTCCCCATTTCAAATACAAACATGTTCTTTTTTAACATAACGTATTACCCCTGTGGGTTAATTATACCCATCGTTTAAACGCAAAAAAAATTGCTGTATTGTTAACTGTTTGTGGCGGAGAAATAATTTGAGCAGAATATTTTTATTATACATATATATTTACTATTATTTATTATCTTCATTTTTTGTTAGATTTCCTGTGTGATATTGTATAAGTATATATTCGTTGTGATAACTTGATTTCTTAATTTATAGGATGGTTTAAATTTTGTCGTGTATTGGAATTAAATATATAAATTTAATATAAATTTAAGTATTTTAGTTTTACTCTTTAAAGGCACATTCTAGAACAACCGGTTTCAGTAAGCACCTTAACGGCATTAATTTGTGCTAATATATATCTTGTTCGGGTTTCTTGTCTAGTCATTTTTGTACCTTATTGGTAATTTTTCTTTAGTAAAGTTTATAAACGAATGGTGGTCATTGACATAATTTTATGCACTGACTGTTTTAATGCGTTGAGCTGACTAGAAATTTATGAAAAAGCTTGCTAAGAGACTTTTCTGCTTTTATAAAGGAAGCAAAACAAACACTTAAATAGATATCTGTTACTGTTTAGCCTTGTACTATTCGGTGATTGCTGCTAATCTTCGTTATTAATACAGAAACGGCCCAAGTAGGTAAGTGTTCAATTCTTAAAAAGATAACTTACTGAAGGTGTTCTCTTTGAACGTACTCCTAGGCTTACCTTATATCTCATATAAAGGCCAGCTGAATAGGCTTAGTGTATGGAGGATGGATAAACTTGTGCGGAGCATTACACCTTTTTGTCTGCATTTCGCTCGCGCTCCGCAAAAAACAGACTAGGCGACCGTTTGGTCGGTGATTGCCGAGTTCGATCTGTATCGTGCAAACATTCGGTGAAGATATTGTGATGTATTCGAGTGTGACAAATTTATAAATATTGCATAAATTGGAACTGTAACAAACTAATGCGACATTTACGTTATAAAGGACCCACCATGTGAAGTTTTGTCCCCCAATAGTCTAGTCTATACCATTTAGTGGTATATAGTCTACGCGTGCACTATCTTATAAAACAGATTGTGTATGAAACGCCATCAACATAAATATATATAGTGTCTAAATCTGTAGTTGTTTATTAGTGATGGTGTCAAGGACACATATTCAGGTGTGTGAACGGCATGGTGAGGTGACACCATATAATTTTTTGAAAAATTTTATGGTGTGGTCACCGTCGTACAATTACCCGACACTACAGTACGTAGGTATACTATCTTAAAATACCACGGTGTCAAAGACACCATAAATGGGTGGTGGCAGAGATACTCAAGGTGGACAAAACTTTCACGTGGGGCTTCCTTTATAACGCAAACGCCGCATAACAGATATACCAATTAAATTTACCAAGAACGTACAGTCCCGACTCCCAAACTTTTTGCTGAATCTATGTAATAGATAACGCTATATTACATATTCCCCCGCCATTTACATTTCTGTGTCACTACCAGTAGTGTCGTATCAAATTTTAGCATCACTTACAGTGACGTAGCTTGGATTTTGTGGTGAAGTGGTGTAATTCCGGACTAGCTGGTTCCCCAGTACGTTGATTATGCATAGCTGCACGCACGTTCGTTCATAAATATTTAATCGGCACATTGAAGTTTGGTTATTTGTGTCACGGTCGCGTGGTGTCCAGTGTAACGGTATACATACTGCGCCGTTTTCGATATACTTAGTCTCAGTATCAAATCTTATATAAGTCGTAGCTCACGAGTTGCGTGATTTTTCGTCTTTGGGGGTGTAGGTGATTCCATCGGAGGGGGTGTTAGCCGTAATTTTGGGTCTTTCAGGTTAGCTCGCCAGCCAGAATTTAGTCTATTTTGAAGATACAGCGATAATTTTTGTACCTTGGGTTTCGACTAAGCATGTTTTTTGCTCACCTAACGCACACATTATACTGTTTTTATCTATGTAACATGCGGCCTATAAAGATGACATATGGAGGGGCGGAAGTGAAATGCCTGCTATCCCGTTCCAATATACTATGCTGTAGTCTTAGCGTAAGCTAAGGTCCCTATACAGCTATGTACTAACTCTAAGGACGCCACCCCCGAACCACCCGCTGTAAGCTGTTTTATTTTTTTTCTAACATAACTTCCGGCCCCTAAATGTTGCATGGGCCGGTCGGTCGTGTGATACGACTGCTAATTCTTAGATTATTCAAAAACCACGTTTAATGCGTAAGGTGCAATGTTTTTACGTCTGTAAAACATTTCGCCCATATAACGTTTGGTGAATGAGCGGGATAGCTGTCCATCGCACCTGACTACGTCGATGATCAACAAGGTTTTGTTGTACTCTAAAATGACAAATGCGCTGTGAAACTCACAGCAGTTTAATATAGTTGCGTCTGGAAATTTTACTTGAGTTCGTCAACGCACGACGGTATATCGGAGCTCCGGGTGAGCATAATTTCTTGCGGATTTATTTAGTCGCTATAGTATAAAAATTGTGGCTTATTAACTGGACAAGTTTTAAATAATGAAATTTCTAAAAATAATAGTCGCATTTACAACTTCTGCCATGTGCTGTTGCATGTTCTTATAAGCAAAACCTGTTTGTTTTTGCCAAAGTTTTTGTTACATAGCGAAGGCGTAGTGAATTGTTGTCGCCTTTCGAACAACGAACTGAAATCCATCGAAATTTGATTTTTCTTGATCACTTTTCGAACAAACGTCGAATAGCGCTCGAATAAATTTAAAAAACGCGCTCAAAAATTTTTAACTCGCCTCGAACACGTTTCTAACAGAATTTGGAATTTCTGGAACATTGAACGGAGCAACACTCACTTCCGGAGCGACTAACTAAAATCTTTTATAAGCTGTTTCAGAGCTATACAGCGTCTACGTCACAAATCGTCGTTCGAATAATTACATACAATTGATTATTTTCTTTGCACTAACGAATGGCTGCGTTATATCGGGCGCTGGCGGTAACGCTGTTCGGCTTGCTATTCATCACATTCCTTGTGCTTCGCCTTGACGGTGTAATACAATGGAATTGGTTCATCGTATTTATTCCGATGTGGATTCTATTCGCAATTATGTTGCTGTATGAGGTGTATTCGGTTAGCAAAATTGTAAGTTTTGCTTTTGTTTATATTTTTTAATGTTTTTTTCCGTAACTTGCCGTTCACAATGTAACTTCAATGACCATAATATTCAGCAACGGATGATTGGATCGGTGTCTCAAAATGTTTCTTTTGATGTGTTGTAGCGATGTCGGTGTAGATACAAATTTAATAAATTGTCTTATTTTTAATGTTAAATATCATCTTTTTCGGCCATTTTACGTATGTAAACGTTATAATATTTATTTGCAACAAGAGTATCTGTGGAACGAATTAACCAATAATTTAACTGAAGTAACTTTTAGTACAGTGCTACTTAGGTGCTGCGTGTGTCTGATCATACATTTGAGTGCATGAGCATCTGTTTGTGATTGAGAACAACTGTTGAATCATCATTTAAGATTGAAATCTGTTGGTTCGATTCGGAATTTTCGGTATCGCTTGTACGAAATTGCTGGTAAGGTGAAATCTGTATCTTATGATATCTTAGGATAGCTGGTGACCTAGTGTAGTGTAAGTTTTCCCAATGTACTCCATATTCCACTTTTGTGGCAGATTTAGATCAAAATTTCAACGAATTTTAATTCCTTTTCGATAACACACTCATCGTTTACTACAGAGCTGATATTAAATTTATAGTATTCGCCAGAATTGAGTGTCGCCTTTCGAACGTACGAGCATTCGAACAGAAATCGTACAAAATTTATTCTCAAATAACTTTGGAATACTTTACGAAAAAACCTCGAACTGCTCCTGCACAAATTAAAAAAGGTGCTCCAAAAAGTTTCAAACATGTCTCAAATGCATTTGGGACTAATTTTTGAATTCATTTTTTAATTTATCGAACGAACAGTACTTATTTCTGGCGAGTAGTGTATATTCATGTTGCCTTGTATACTATCTGATACTTCTTGTACCTATCACTAAAATCCATTTAATATACATCGGTGAAGCCATGCCCTCAAAACTGTAATAATTGGGCCGCAGAACACAACGTAAATGTAAAGCGCGTGCCTTAACGAAAATCAGTAATAAGGTAAGCGAAACAACTAATATTATAATTTCATCATTAAATGTTACCTTTTTAATATTTTTGACATAATAATGCACTGACAATAATAATACTAATAATAACTGACCTATCATTTGTCATTGCTTAACGAAAATCAGTAATAAGGTAAGCGAAACAACTAAGATTATAATTTCATCATTAAATGTTACCTTTTTAATATTTTTGACATAATAATGCACTGACAATAATAATACTAATAATAACTGACCTATCATTTGTCATTGCTTAACGAAAATCAGTAACAAGGTAAGCGAAACAACTAAGATTATAATTTCATCATTAAATGTTACCTTTTTAATATTTTTGACATAATAATGCACTGACAATAATAATACTAATAATAACTGACCTATCATTTGTCATTGCTTAACGAAAATCAGTAATAAGGTAAGCGAAACAACTAAGATTATAATTTCATCATTAAATGTTACCTTTTTAATATTTTTGACATAATAATGCACTGACAATAATAATACTAATAATAACTGACCTATCATTTGTCATTGCTTAAAAAAAAGAAACACGTTCCAAAACCTTATATTTTTGCATAATAATGACTGCAATAATAAACTATAACTGCCCGGTAAAATCAGTAATAAGGTAAGCGAAACAACTAAGATTATAATTTCATCATTAAATGTTACCTTTTTAATATTTTTGACATAATAATGCACTGACAATAATAATACTAATAATAACTGACCTATCATTTGTCATTGCTTAACGAAAATCAGTAATAAGGTAAGCGAAACAACTAAGATTATAATTTCATCATTAAATGTTACCTTTTTAATATTTTTGACATAATAATGCACTGGCAATAATAATACATACCTACCTGTTCATTTGTCATTACCCTTAACGAAAATCAGTAATAAGGTAAGCGAAACAACTAAGATTATAATTTCATCATTAAATGTTACCTTTTTAATATTTTTGACATAATAATGCACTGACAATAATAATACTAATAATAACTGACCTATCATTTTTATTGCTTAACGAAAATCAGTAATAAGGTAAGCGAAACAACTAAGATTATAATTTCATCATTAAATGTTAGCTTTTTAATATTTTTGACATAATAATGCACCTGACAATAATAATACTAATAATAACTGTTAATAACTGACCTATCATTTGTCATTGCTTAACGAAAATCAGTAATAAGGTAAGCGAAACAACTAAGATTATAATTTCATCATTAAATGTTACCTTTTTAATATTTTTGACATAATAATGCACTGACAATAATAATACTAATAATAACTGACCTATCATTTGTCATTGCTTAACGAAAATAATTAATAAGGTAAGCGAAACGACTAAGATTATAATTTCATCATTAAATGTTACCTTTTTAATATTTTTGACATAATAATGCATTGACAATAAATAATACTAATAATAACTGACCTATCATTTGTCATTGCTTAACGAAAATCAGTAATAAGGTAAGCGAAACAACTAAGATTATAATTTCATCATTAAATGTTACCTTTTTAATATTTTTGACATAATAATGCACTGACAATAATAATACTAATAATAACTGACCTATCATTTGTCATTGCTTAACAAAAAATCAGTAATAAGGTAAGCGAAACAACTAAGATTATAATTTCATCATTAAATGTTACCTTTTTAATATTTTCACATAATAATGCACTGACAATAATAATACTAATAATAACTGACCTATCATTTGTCATTGCTTAACGAAAATCAGTAATAAGGTAAGCGAAACTACTAAGATTATAATTTCATTGGTTGATGTTTAAGTGTTGACATAAT
>JASANE010013184.1:0-15982 GCA_030248225.1 Trileptium ribeirensis
TCGCCTAACTGCTCAAGCAATATGGGTGTTACTACGCTCATTTTGAAAGCTAACGCTCAATACAGCTGTGTGTCTAAATTACCGGTTAACACCCAGAATTCATCAACTTGCCGATAAGACAAGCTACTAATAATATAGACAAAATAAAAGAGGTAGTGGTAATACTTTTAGACCACTCAACCACTAGCGGATCCAGAGGGGAGATCATCAAAGTTCGTACAAAATACAAAATATTAACATTGTCACACAAATTTGTTGATCAAGGATGGGTTGCGACCTATAGGTGTCGAAGGTCCGCTGGCTTGTGGGAATCGACGATATCGGGAGTGTTTTGCAACCTAGCGATATATCTTTGCTTCTCTCCCTAGTTTTGCTCTTTTTACCCCATTTATAGCCACTTTTCGAAACTATTTTTGGCAAAATTGGCAGGCGGGCGGCCGACGAACACGAAGGAGGAAGCCTTCTGATGGTAATGAGCGCCCAGTCAAAAATTCCTGGATCCGCAACTGCACATAGATGCTGCTTGATACAACTATACAAGTCTGTCCAAATTACATCATTCTACACGCAGAATTCACCACCGTGGCTTCAAGTTACCACCACTACAAATCAAGCTACTAGTAATATAAACAAGCAAAATAAAAGAGGTAGTATATATGAATTTTCCCCTGGGACATTACTCTTGATGTCCTAAAATTCCTGTAGAGTGCAGGAGTTGCGATCTTTTTTCCAGCGAAAATTAACATGAACAGGAAACCACAAAATCCTGGAAGAGATCAAAAATCCTTTGGCGTACGTGAAGCGTATGTTATTATTCCGAAATATTAGATTGGGTTAAAAACTCACACATCTCGTTTGCTGTGCCGATAAACGTTTGCTCCCTGTGGACATCATTCTATATACGCTAAAATTGCATTGTGCGAATACGTATTTAACACTTTAGAAACTTGGTGAAGTTCTTATATTAATGTTTTTTAAAGACTTTTAGCTGAAATTGTCAAGCTGCTCTGAACTGAATCTGAATAAAGCGAGAACGTTGTTTTGGTTCCAATATTGCATGAGTAAATTTATGCTGCGCCCCTTACCATCCTCTTTTGACAAAAGCGATTGCCATTCAGTTGTTCACTGAACACATATTTGATTTTTGCGTTAAAGAACAGAAATTAGTCCGTTTCATATTTCATACAATATAATTTGAAAATTGAACACATTGTTGTTAAATTCCAGGGGCCGAATTGCATTCGCTAATGGCGTTATATGGAACAGAAAATTCTCGAAATTGAATACGGCTATTGAAATCCGAGTTGTGTTCGCTAGCAACGTTTTGTATATGGTGTCAAAAAGGGTGGTTGGGGGCGTATCTTAAGTTTACTCTTGCATAAATCTTGTTCATGATTGTAATGCATAAATGAAAACAAAGCTGATTTCGAGTTGAGCCATACATATGTATTTCGAGATAAAAATTGAGAGCAAAAGCACTGTTACGTTGCATAACGTTTGGTTTTAGTGGAATTTAAAAAATCTCTAGCGTTGCATTGAGGTAATTATCCCGGGGATACCAAGCTCGAAATTCGTTTTCCTTTAATTTGGACTATTTCAAAACTAGGGAGAAATAAAAGTAAAGATACGATTGTTCAATGGCATCCCCGGTTTGGAAACACTCTCTTCTATCTTCTCTGCTGTAATATATCGCGGTGCTTGCGCGTGATTCCACTTTAGGTGTGTACATGATAATTATTATATCAAAATTATGAATCGTGCAGAAATTCGCTGTCAGAAATCTGCCATCGGTAGCTCGGAACATGGGGTCCGCAATACTCGAACGCAGTTTACCTGTACACGGATAAAGGGTACATCTGCTGAGTTCGCACGTTTGTTGGCGTTCATCAAGTGACATGCTGAATTGCATGCCTGTGTTCGCAGCATATAAGCTTTATTAATACAACGATGAGGTTGGAAGCGCATTTACAAGCGTTTGCGGCCACTAAATAGGGGTGCCATAAAATAAGAGCTTGTCATAAAATAAGAGCTTACATGTTGCTATTTCACTAAGCATGGCTCCGTATGTAAGATAAAATTGAGATTTATGAGTAAACATGGATTTTGAGATTTCGAACTAAAGCAGGGTTCAGACAGGGCTCCCTCCTCTGAGGCCTCAGACTCCCCACGCCCCAAGCCCTGGCCTACCCGCTGACCGAAATAAGCGCTTACATGTTGCGTTTTAACCTAGCATCCCTCTGTACGTAAAATAAAATCGAGATTTATGAGTAAACATGGATTTTGAAATATCGAAGTAAAGCAGGGTTCAGGCAGGGCTTCCCCCTTTGAGGCTTCAGACTCCGCACTCCACGCCCACCTCCCCCCGAGGCCCTGGTCCATCCGCTGACTGAAATAAGCGCTTACATGTTGCTATTTCACTAAGCATGGCTCCGTACGTAAGATAAAATCGTGATTTATGAGTAAACATGGATTTTGAAATATCGAACTAAACGCGAACTATATACAAAGAATTCAAACAACAATGTTTTTACAAACATTTTTCACGTCTGAGACTAGGGGTCAGAGACTCAGAAGCATATCCTACCTGTAACAATTTGAGTGCTTGTAATTTCGTCAAGCTCATGACTTTTGAAAGAAAATTTTAGCAAAGATATTGATAAATTAACACAATTTGGCAAAATTTCATCAAAAATTAAGCTAAATTTACAAAATTTGTCAAAATTTTTAGGATAAATTGAGAAAAATCAATTAAAATATTTAGCAACAATTAAGGAAAATTGATAAAAATGGGGAAATGAACATTGTTGTGGTTAAAAACTTAGTGGTCAAAGCTATTTTTTGCCCCATAAAAAACAGTATGTAATAATTGACTAAGACAAAGACATTTGTGGCAGCAATTTTTTGTTATATTCGGAAGGATTGTTTACCTATAGTAAAAATAAATTTTTCGAGGACGGGACAAGCTTCACGTGGATGTCAACAAACATATATACTTCTGTACCGCTATTAGGTAGCTATTGTATGACAAATAGTAATTTAAATATATAGGTTAAAAATAGATCGCTACGTAACCAGATAACTTTCACAGCTCAAAATGTAAGTATTTTACGACTATCACACTTCAAACTCTAACATAAATTTTGCATGAAATTTGTACCATATATTCTAGTACCTTGCCTTAAAATTACCTTAAGATATTGCAATAAATATAACGTCGCTTACTTACCATCTCGTATTTGGGCTGATTTCTGTGCAGAAATTTCGCCGATAAAATTTAATTAAAACAATGATTAGTAAATACTAGAGCAAACAATATCTAAAGAATACAAATAGGTACTGAATACGTACTGTATTGTACTGTAGTATCTAAAGTATACAAATAAAGATACAAAATATATTAATTATATAAGCTAAATATATAAAATAAAGCTAATATATAAAATATATAAGCTAAATTAAACCAATAACTCGGAGCGAGGGTGAAACGGAGCGAGCGTGGTTTCATCAAGTGATCATTTTGTGAAATCATCTTGTAACACGCTTCATACTTGATGTATATACTACAGTAAAACCTCTGTAACCATGAAACAAGGGATTAAAATGTGACCCGCATGTCACGGGTTAGCTTTCTGAAAATTTCCGGCGGGTCAACGCGGGTCACGGGTCAACTGTTTGATCCGCGTGACCTGTTGCAAGGTCACTGTGTCCCTAAAGCTCCAGAATTATGTTCCAAAATATTCTGAAAATTTTTTGTTTGTTCAATTTCACAGCTCAGAAAATTCCGTCCGCTCTCTGACGTACCCAAATTATTCAAAATGTATATAATTCTTGTTATATGTTACATACTAAGTTATAATAACAAAGAACGTGCTCGTGCTAATGATCCTATTAGTAACTAAAATATACAAAATAATCTTAAACATTTGCAACGCGGACACATCTCAATCTCTAAAATCCAACGTATACCTATCTCTATGTGACAATTATAAGGAGAGATCCTTGTGTTGTGAGAAATTTTTACTGATGTGCCAAACCAGGAATCACGGTGGCCAGGTTATTCAAGGCTGGGAATGCTTTCATGTCTGCATAGTTGTAACGAATTGAGGAAGCTGATCCACGCAACATGGATTAACGTTGGTGCTAAAACCATTTATGACCATGCCCAGGCATGCAAGCAAAAACGTCCGCGTTTTTAACCACGAAATCAAGCAATTCACATAGAAATAACATTGCTCCTGGGATACTTATTGTTGTTGTAGCACCGGTGTGGCGAGAACCTCGCCCTTTTGGACTGTACTTGTCTATATAATGTGCAAATACAGGTAGAGCAGCGTCAGTTTATGGAAGACACAAATATATACAGTTTTTGTTACAATGCAAGCATGTAGTATCGGCGCGCGCTTTTGAAATAGAGCTGGGATAGCTTAGTAGTCGGTAGAGAGCAGCAGGAGGTCATAGGCTCGGACACCACCTATTCCTGCATTTCAAGCGCCTGATTTACGCATAAAGTCGTATTCACTCGTCGAGCTCCTATCGCGAGGTTTAAGTTAAAATTTATTTTACTTAACATAGAGGTTATATGAGAAAGCGGGATTCTACTGCCACAGTGCCGAACACATAGACATACCGGTGTCCCCCTACCCAAGTGTGCTAACCTAATGGTTGCGATTATCTTCCTACACGCGTTCTACTACCCACGAATACGAACCTCACCTCAAATCTAAGATTCTTTCTATTAAATCGAAGCACGCCAGAATCGCTAGCAAAAACAAACAAACTAAACAAAACATATTGTCCTACGGATAAAATAAACAAAACATAGCCATGTAACTATTCGCAATATTAGTAACAAAACCTCTTTCTGCATGATGAGCTGAGTCGTTATTAACGAGCTTGAAAAAGAAATTTTATCTAAAGTGTCAATCTACTGCTTCTATATATTCCTGACGATACATGAGACACCGCGACAACATAAAAACAAAAATAAGACCGCGCAGGTGCCGCCGTCAAATAGCGAGTCAACACCTAGCTCCATAATCTTAATAATTTTTATCAAAAACAATATGGTGCCTACGGCATCGTGTTGTGTAGTGTGTGCCTGTCACTGTGTTGCGTACACAGGATTCAAACGGTGGGTTCATTATAATGTGAACGCTGTACTACGTGACCATACCAGCGTATTCAACATACCCAAAAAGCCGTTAAACCTATAAAACCGTTCTAAATTCATTGACAGAAATGCATAACGAAAATTGATTACAGGCTATATTCTAGATCATGGATCCTAATCCTGCTGAAAGTCACTAGGTTCTAGATAGCCGAACCATTGCTCTCAGCATACCGAAAAAAGAATTTATAGACCATTTTTGATGCCCTATACGGAATACATTACCAAACAAATGAAAACATAATTCATTTTGTAACTCGGGTTCGTCGACTGAAAAACCCTTGAAACGCCATGAAAAATATAGTATAGTCAAGTGAAACCCTAGATAACAAAATCGTCATAGTCAGCGTGTCTGATAACCTACTGGGCACTCGTACGATCTCAACACTTTTGCAATCGAACAAAAATTTTTGTCAAAACGAAGTTATCCGGAGACCGGTTATGAGTGACACCGATCGACAAAAAAATTAATGATTTTGCACCCTAGCGCCCTCAGTGGAAAATCCGCTCGCTTTGCCCGCCCTGTTTCAAAAACGGTTCACGTCTGTCATAATAAAACAAATTCTTATACACGAAAATTATATCTATGAAACTATAATGTGGCCAGGTGCTTTTAAAGTGAGTTTAGCCATATGACCAGAGATTTGACGTCTTGGCCTACATACAAGGGCGAGACCAGACAAGACCGATAATAAACACAACCTGTTAACAATGAATATTGAAGTTATTATACATTACAAAATAGAGTAGTCAGCGAGTCAGTACTATCATCGATACTAATGGGCTATATCGAAAAATGATAATAACGAATATACTAGTACTGGGAAATCCAAAATACTGATGGAAGATATATATATAATATACCTCAGACGAACATCAGTATAAGCAATTCATGACTGACAAAAATTGATATCTATATGAAAAAATTTAACTTTTTAACCCTATAACAAGATTTGAAATTTAGCTAAATGCTGAAAAATGCGCCTATATTTAAAAAACTTCTTAATTTAGAGGCGCATGAAGTATCGCATGAACGCGAAAGCCGGAATCAGCTGGGACATGCAATAAAAAACCGGAGAGTCTTACCATCACGCTCTATCCACCGCCCAATGAAAAATATTACCTTGGCGGAAAAAGAGCATATGCGGAAAGAGAAAAACACAGACAGATAATAGATATCATTTTAGTGAGAATTAATCTTGGGCTATCTCAATATTAACCCGTGTTAGAGAGAACACTATCATCGCTTCATATAGCTCCCCCCCTGATCGCCCAACCCCGCAATAGTTACATCCCCTCACCGATGACCTACCTGGTTTGCATACGTACACCTGACCGTTGACCCAAACAAAAACAAAACGTTTCGCACAAGCCACCTGAACTTCGGCTCTCCATAGAGGGAACGGGCAGGATTTTCGAGCTCCCTTAAGATTTTGACGGTTCTCCCAGGTCGTTAATCCAGGTAAATTTTTACTTTCACCAGGTCAATACCCAGCCCCCCGCGCATTTTTAGGTGACAACTAAAATCATCGTTTTAACAAAAAAACGGTTGAACAAAACTAATACTACTGCTTATATCTCGACTGTTCGTGACAAAATCCTAAGTAAAATGATGTGCGAGCTACAGAAAAACTACAGCTTTTAGTAGCTAAATAATGAATATACACAACAGAAACAACGATACATGTTGTAAATAAAAACTCGATAAATTACAGTTTAAAAGAGTGGATAGCTATTTCCTTTAGCGCGCGCTATCTAAAAGGATGGGTTAGTGAATATCCGTTCGAAAAACTACTCGTGCAATAGGTGATTTAAAGGCAAAGATCATGGGAGGGGTTACTAATTTAACAATATCCTTAAGCGGGAAACCTTTCGCTTAAGATGGTTGGCTGGGCGGTAGTGAGGTTGCTGACAAAAGATGGCCAATTCTTATGGGTGTAGCCTGAGAGGGATACTCCAGTTTCAAAGAATTAACTATTAGGAAGCTAAATGTCGAATATTTAAACCTCGAAACCCTACGATATAGGTTTAGAATTTGCGGGCTTCACAGGCCTATAAAAATTCTCTGAGTCGCGGGTACGGACCTAGTGGCGGTGGATAAGCCTACAATTTTCGCTGGTGACCGAAGGCTCAAAATTTTTTGAACGCGCACACCTCTGAGAAACGGAGTGCGCGTGGCTTGACCTATATGTCATCTATATGGATAATTCCTTGCAACCAACGCCAATTTGCAATACCTTCGATAGTCCTCGAGAAGCTTTGCGCCTGGAAGCTCCTGGGCCACTGGATTTTTTACCGTATTTTCGACTTCATGTTGAAAATCTTTCCGGCCGCCTTCGGAGTGGGGAGGGGAACGCGGGGCCTGGCAGGTGCGAAAACTCAGGAGGTAAACCCAGGTTGTCGGTGGATGGGGTCGATGACTCTGGAGTGTGGCCCCCGTGAAACCCTGCTTCGGCATGCATGCGTAAATCAGTAATATTCCACTTGAGACCACTGGATATTTATGATATCACGAAATAGAATCACAATGGTGCAGACGACATCGGATTAAGCTACTAAAAATCCTGCGCCATAAATTTTGCAGTTTTTCTACGGTGCCCCGTAGGCTATATGAGAATTGACGCGACGGTATGGCCGATACCATGAAAAAAACGTAAAACTAATATGGTGTGCTTGACACCCTCTAAAATAAAGCTAACAGCTAGCTAGCTACCCTATGAACTTTTATTCAAAAAGTAGAGGGTGTCTAAGACACCCTGTTGTGAAGGGTGTGCCTGCCACAGGGTGGGGTACATAAGTTCCAACTGGTGGGGACATTATAACGTGAATCCCGCATTACGATTTTACGGCAAATTACGTTATGATAAATTTTTGGTTTATTTTACTGAAAAATGCAAGAAAAGTGTACTCGATTGTTTTCGTATCTACCGAGAAAATGCTATGCTACATGACAAACACAACAAATATGTGTGCAAGTTTATTAAGCAAGATTTGTATAAAAATTTAACTAGAATGAATTCAGCTTTGTCAGTAATTCATTTTGCCTACGCCCGCGACTAAATTCGGTACGGCTATAGCGTGAAATCTTTGAAGAGTATTAGCGTTTCTAGCAGCGTAATGATTGCATAAACGGTACAAAGAGCAAATATACAATTTGTTTTCGCAATCCAGCCAATGTAGTATCTCCTAAAACTGGATTCAATATTCCCGCAACAGCTCAGGATGCGATATTATTGCAGAACTAGTCTTAGCATGTGTATCGAGCATAATTCATTGTAATCAGCTATTTTAATATATAATGTTTTTTGTAGTCTACTGTAAATAATGATTATTATATTGTTAATGCTGTGTTCCTACAACTTCCGATCCGATCCGATTTGCATTCATGCGTCACCGTATATCATGTGCATGCAGTTGTATTTTGTTGTTTTCGCAGTGTATAATGTATTCGGATCCCATAAAATTTGTGCATGCCCAATTGGATCAAATCGGGTTGGATGCAATAGCAGCACTCTATAACCAGCTTATGTGCAAATCAGATCAGATCGCATCGAAACTTACCTGATCGCATCGGACGCAGTTTTAACACACCCTTTTATACCTGTAGGTGATGAAATTGTGTCAACCCTTGTGATATGGACCAAGACTTTGCCGTTCTACAATGATCTTGATGACAATACTGTAATTCAACTGCTAACATCACGATGGGCTGAACTTGTTCTATTGAATACGATTTACTACGCAACGTCAACCCTGCCAGAACAAACTTTATCGATCAGTGAATCGGTATGTGATTTTGAGCAGTGTAAAATGAACTTTTGCTCCAAGAATTTGGAAGACCAAGCCACTTTACACGAGCTGCTTCATTTAATATGCGAAGATGAAGAGGATAAAATCTTTTTGAAGAATATTTTTTTGCTCGTATGTGATCTCCTGAATTATAAAATATCCTCGGAGTGATTTTTTCTTTCGTGCCTGGAACTGAAGTTTTTCGCATTGATTTGTAAGACGAACAGCTGAACTTGCTACCTTAATTGAGCTAAATTAATCGATGTAGCAGTTTCGAAGAAATAAAATTTTGTAATTTTTTCAAAATTTCCGGCAGTATTGTCCAGCTAAGTATTCATTATTACTTCCGTGTAATATTGCTTTAACTTGTACTTAACTTGTAGACCTTTCAGTGCAGCGCTATCTATGGACTTTTAGAAGGCATATTTACTCGATTACAATACCTGCCATGGTTTTGTGGACATATATGGCCCTTGAACACGTAGAAAAGTTGTATCATAAGCGTATGTTGCGGATCCAAGAATCAATTTTTGAGTCATACAATATCGCTAGCGCCTTATGGCGAGAAAATAATCCCTATATATCCAGATTAACCTTTGCTGCCAACTTCGCTTGTGTATTTGGGATGGACGAAATCGACTTATAATTCATGGTTGACCCATTGTTCTATTGAATAAAAACAGTTATTTTAAACTTGTACCTAGAAAAAGTTTAATTTATATATTGCATTTAAAAAAAATCACAACGCAATCTTCCCTGACATATAATAACTTCATCATTGGTTTTCGAAAATTAACCAATAGATCTATGTACTAAATCGGTCTATCCCGGCCGGGGAAGCAGATTCATCTTTAGTGTTTTGGATGGAACTTTGTTGGGATATTTATTTAAAATATAGGTAAACTATTTTTCTGTGTATAATTTATGACAAAAAGTTACCAATAGATCTATGTACTAAACCGGTCTATCCCGGCCGTGGAAGCAGATTCATCTTTAGCGTTTTGGATGGAACTTTGTTGGGATATTTATTTTAAATATAGGTAAACTATTTTTATGTGCATAAGTTATGACAAAAAGTTACCAATAGATCTATGTACTAAACCGGTCTATCCCGGCCGGGGAAGCAGATTCATCTTTAGCGTTTTGGATGGAACATTGTTGGAATATTTATTTTAAATATAGGTAAACAATTTTTCTGTGTATAATTTATGACCAAAAGTTACCAATAGATCTATGTACTAAACCGGTCTATCCCGGCCGGGGAAGCAGATTCATCTTTAGCGTTTTGGATGGAACTTTGTTGGGATATTTATTTTAAATATAGGTAAACTATTTTTCTGTGTATAATTTATGACCAAAAGTTACCAATAGATCTATGTACTAAACCGGTCTATCCCGGCCGGGGAAGCAGATTCATCTTTAGCGTTTTGGATGGAACTTTGTTGGGATATTTATTTTAAATATAGGTAAACTATTTTTATGTGTATAAGTTATGACAAAAAGTTATCAATAGATCTATGTACTAAACCGGTCTATCCCGGCCGGGGAAGCAGATTCATCTTTAGCGTTTTGGATGGAACTTTGTTGGGATATTTATTTTAAATATAGGTAAACTATTTTTCTGTGTATAATTTATGACCAAAAGTTACCAATAGATCTATGTACTAAACCGGTCTATCCCGGTCGGGGAAGCAGATTCATCTTTAGCGTTTTGGATGGGACTTTGTTGGGATATTTATTTTAAATATAGGTAAACTATTTTTATGTGTATAAGTTATGACAAAAAGTTACCAATAGATCTATGTACTAAACCGGTCTATCCCGGCCGGGGAAGCAGATTCATCTTTAGCGTTTTGGATGGAACTTTGTTGGGATATTTATTTTAAATATAGGTAAACAATTTTTATGTGTATAAGTTATGACAAAAAGTTACCAATAGATCTATGTACTAAACCGGTCTATCCCGGCCGGGGAAGCAGATTCATCTTTAGCGTTTTGGATGGAACTTTGTTGGGATATTTATTTTAAATATAGGTAAACTATTTTTCTGTGTATAATTTATGACCAAAAGTTACCAATAGATCTATGTACTAAACCGGTCTATCTCGGTCGGGGAAGCAGATTCATCTTTAGCGTTTTGGATGGGACTTTGTTGGGATATTTATTTTAAATATAGGCAAACTATTTTTCTGTGTATAATTTATGACAAAAACTTGTTGAAATTTTCGTGTTTTGCTCACTCAATCGTTAGTTTTAAAGTGGAAGTGTAACTAAGTCTGGGGAGTAATTTATTGCCAAAGAGCATAATGTTATACTACCGCAATGTACGTAGAAGCTTAAAATTTTATCACTAAAACATGTAAATATTTTAAAAAACTTTACAATGTTATGCGAACAAACACATCCTGTTTTAACGAATTTTGGATGGGGGGGGGGTGGGGTCAATGCCAAAAATGCAACTTGGAGTGTGCTCATGGCAACAAATAGATGTTGTAAGGGTGAATATGTGTACTAATTGTTTAAGTGATTTTGTGTGAGTGGGAAGGGCAAGTGCAGTGACTGCATTGGCAGTTGCTCCATATAAGGCATAAGAGATCTTTCCAAGGAGAATGGTACTCTATATCGTGATTTCAAATGCTTCGTAATAAGCTGCTAAATCTCTATGCCTACTATATTCCGGAGGCAATTTCAGGTTTAGCGAGTCATGAGCCAGCCGAATAACTGGGCGTTGGATCAATGGGTCACACCAGTCGTGAGTGAACGAAACTGACCTCGTTCCATCTATAGCACGTCACAGAGACTCTTTAGCTGCGTACTACGTGCCCACGTATAATTTCAAAGTTATGTGCACCAATAGCCACACGATGTTATATTATGTCCACATCATCTACATAATGTTCATAGCTATGAATATACATTGTATACATATGGTTAGATATCATTTTGCACTTACATATATTTATATACATATAAATATATATGTATATCATATATATATGTCCGTGTATTAAATTTTACAGATTCCGTTGGACACACCAAGCTGCGCCGCTAACTTTCTTGGTGATGACAATGACCGACCCCTAAATCTTGTGACCCGAGGCAGAGCGTCACGTTTGAGAACCAACTACGACACTTCATCGAACGGTATGTTGTTCAAAACATAGAGAATGTTGCTTGTCACCATAAAATACCAATAAAGTAGCAGAGTAAAGTAGCATTCTGATGTAAAACCGTGTTTGATGACACGGGCGTTTTCGGCCCTACTCCCCCTCCCCCACCTAATTTGTGGGAGATCATCATTCGTTTCCCCAATTTTGTGGGAGGTATCTCGGACACTTCCCTCAGTTTATTGGGGGTATGTCAATCAGTTGTGATATATTCATCCGACCACCCTCCACCCGAAAAACTGAAATGCGGGTCCGACATACCCTTCTCAAAGTTTGGTGGAGGGTGTCCGAGCTACCCCATCCACAAAAGTGTGGTCTGTGCATGCTTTCCAGAAATGAGGGGTATAAAGCTGAAAAAACCCATGTCATCCGAGCTTACATTAGATTGTTAACAATTAACATACTCCTCTCTCTTATGCACTCTTGATAATAAATAATGTATCAGTGACTGAAACATAACATGTTAAGTCATTAAGTACGTCATGTTCGAGCATTATAAGTCTTCAAATAATATTACTGTCATGGGCTGTAACAGGCGGCAAAAGTTCTTCTCATTTACAGTATTTGATTTGTTGAAAGCCGAAATGTTTTGCAAAAAAACAACTAATCAAATTAGAAATTAGGAACAGATACTCAAATTCTAAATCAAACACAAAGAAACAAACAAAATTTGTTTGAATTTTTGCAATAAACTATGGTAAATTTGTTAAATTCCATCTTCATTATATTGTTCGTTATCGAAAATTATTTCTTGCTAAAAGTTTTGTAATCTAGTTATGGTGTATTGAAAGGTGCTATTTTCGAATACTTTGCTTAAAACGCATTTTATTTATATTTTGCACTTCTAACTATAGCAGTAAGATACTCATTTGCTGCAAAACGAAATAATATTTGTATATCGAAAGCAAATAAACCACAATTTTGGAAAACTGATTTGTCCATCCCACCGGGTTCACCAGTGCACCACTCGTGAACTCCATCCCACCGGGTTCACCAATGCACCACTCGTGAACTCCATCCCACCGGGTTCACCAATGCACCACTCGTGAACTCCATAACGTTTGACGTTTTACTAAAAAACGTACAGAAAACGTTTTCCGAATATAACAAAATAGAAGAATGATAATGAGATGACGGCATTGAACGACTTCAACAACTAGAACAACCAGACGAACAAGTTGCATAAAAACCTCAGTTTATATATATATAGCAAAAGCTCTCTCTATGCAAGGGCCAATTATTTAAGCGCACATAAGGATTCCAATATTTTCATATATTTGCTTTAGATGTAAAAATATTTCGTTTGCAAGCAATATAGGTTTTTGCTGCTACATAGCAGACACAAAATCATTTAGCGGAGTCACAACAGTGTTTCACATAAACAGACATGTCGCGTACTTTTGGGACACGAATACAATCATATTCAAATTGAAGCGAAATTTATGTTTGTGCACACAAATAAACGAGTACAAACTTGTATCAATTGCCTTAGACGGCAATTTCACATTAAGCCGCTACTCACACGTGTTAATTTCCCAAACCGTGAAACACACATACAGAGTTGGGACTGTATTGAAAAAATATTTTATACCACCTTTGAGCCTGAGACCCCACCTTTTGCACCCACATCTGATACGAAGATTTTTTGGTTCTGACAGTTATCAGAAAATTCTGCCAGCTACAGGCATATTGGATATATAGTTTTAATGCGCTGCTAGACAAATATAGCTCCGTACTTCATAAATTTGTTTGTACATCGACAAAACTTGAACATAAAATGTTGCCGGTGCAAGATTTCGAACTCATATCGTTTGGTTCACAGTTTCAATCGCTAACGACTCGGCCGCCACAGGACTGTTGTTTGGATCCTTTAGGCGCCTCACAACAAGAGCGAACAACACATAGTCAAAAGCGCGCTATGCAACGAAGGCAGTAGACAAATTGCTGTGTATTGTAATTAGTTGTCGGAGAACAGCTACATGTGGTAAAGTGTTTAAAACGTCAAACATTCACAAGAAAGACATAACCGGCCTCTCTAATACATGACTTCTCTAGGGCTAGCAAATCAAAATTATCTCAACATTCCCCAACAACTTTAGGATGTATATAGAGAGACGTTGGAATATTTACACACTATGTGACACGTTCGGAGACTTCCAAACTAACGTGAAAATTCAATTTTTGCTCAATGTTATTTGAAATACCAGAAAATAGGCAAACCCAAAACTCTATATATTTGGAAGCTTGTAGCAAAGTATTGAAACAACCTTACATTAACTGCGGCAAAATATAACTCATAAACGAATGGTAAAAATTTGTTTTTACCGTCTGCTCTGCACTCTCAGCTTGGATAGAGCCAAAAGTAGTATAAAGTACTATGTTTCTGATATAAAATTGCATAATGTGTTTTCCTTCTTTTGTATACAAATTGTGGATTTGATACAACAATTGCATATTTTCTCGAGTTTAGTTAACTAACCACCTCACGGCAGTTGATAATAATCTATTCGATAACAAAACAGCCATGGATGTGCGTTGAAGTAAATGAAACTTAAACTAAATCCAACTTATCTATGGCTATTGACGGTGGAGCGTGCTTTCTGCTCCACTTAGCTGTGATCGAACTGCTGTTTGAGGTTGCGTTTTTAACTTATTGCAAAAACGCTTATTTTGCAGGATAGTATCGAAAAAGTAGCTGGAAGTTGGTAAGGGCTGTGCTTGGACTAAAAGTGCCTTAAGCTAAATCCCTCTACTCTATGGGATAATATGTATGAAATTCTATAGTAAATTAAATCTTATAAAAATAGCATAACCGCAATATATGCTTACATAGCTTTACGCAGCGGAGTATATTTATTATAAAATTAATCAGTTTAAAGCGACTAGATCATGACGTAGTGTTCATGATGTATGTTAACCGTTGTGCTACACCTGTTTGCAATACAAAGTATAAGTACAATTTTACCTTTTTGAATATTATTTTAAACGTTAATCTAAAAATAACTTTTTAGATAGAGGTGGGTAGGCAACAATTTTCTTCAGGGACAATGTCTACACCTAACCTTCAGTTAAAATTTTGTTAGTTTTAGATCGTTGCAAACCGCTTCTATTAAGCCAAAATGCTATGATACATTTCTCTTTGTGCAAATGACCAAACTTCTCACTCTAAATGTTACTCACAACTTACATACCTTAGTGCTCCGACTGCGATTATGTGTGAAATTATTTCGATGTCTGAGTGCCATTGTATACTCAGGCATTGAAATTCATGTATATACTAGAACTACCATAATAGTCAATATTATAGTACCATCGCCGTCATTCAAAATGTCAGCATTTGTTCCACCGACTCTTGCAACAGCTACAACAACAACTGTAGTAAGCACAACAAGATGTCAACGTGGTTGCGGTGAAAACTATGTGACATTTCAAACAACAATAACAGCAACTACAACAACAACAACATGTACAACAACGACTGCAACGCCGGCACTCGTAGCAACTGATCAGCTCTCGCTCGACCCTCACGCCAATTTGCTATTGCTTCAAAGACGTATTGGGGCGTTGATCAAAAAAGAGGTAACCGATTCTGTTGACAGCATTTAATATATATGTATACGAGAAGTGCTTCAATGCGTGCCCGCTTGATGGACAAATTTTACAATCGTTTTGATTAGGGATATCAAATCCCATCGACATTGACTTTTGCTGATTCCACTTTGAATCGACTTACTCAGGCAGAGGTCGTTTTAAATTGACCGATCGTGATAGGGTTTGGTATTTTATGCTAAGTTGCAGATTATGGTTACTACTGAATATTTCAATCGAGAAATGAATTTAATTTGCTTTTCCAGTGGTA
>JASANE010013185.1:0-47628 GCA_030248225.1 Trileptium ribeirensis
ATGTAGTAATTACTTAACATTATCAATAGCCATTAACAAACACATTGGGTTTCAATTATTATTTATTGATAAGCTAATTGAATACACGTTCCGTTAAGGGATAAGGTAATACGGTCATACAATTAAAAATATGAGCATACATTCACAAATACAAATGGTATCATGGTCACAATAAAGGAAAAAATTTTACACAGATAGATACGTGAATGGGTCAGTTCAAACCGTGGGTTCTAGCGGTCTTACTTGAATGTCCCCAGCCGTATATATGTAAGATCGACTTTTGCAAACCCTTTAGTGATGGCTGCGCTTACTTTACTACCAAAAATTGAGGACAGGCAGAAAGTGGATCGCACGATACAGATAACCGAGCGCCAATGGAAAACTGACCGCTCGATAATAATAACAAAACGACATTCGGCTGGTTCAGAAACTGAAGGCTGTTAATGAATAGGAAAATGTTAGGTTCGGGGTCGAAGTATGCTCCGGGGAGCAGACCAGAAACACTGAAGGTTAGAATATGAGCGACTGTACCTATATTGATATTGTCCTAAAAAGTTTCTGCACACGCTTTGTACACAATGCCTAGCTTATCATACTTGGGGCTAATAATATTCCATTTTATCTGCGAACTTTTGTGTTAAATTTTGTACAATGTTGCGAAGGCGCTGGATCGAGACTGATTCGGGAAAATTTTGAAAATGGAAATTTTGAACCATTTTAAGGTTCGTAAGTGACCGAGAGCCTGGGTCTGATTCGGCGGGACGGTTTTCCTGACTCCTAGCTAAAACCACGGGTTCACACAGTGTACTGCAAGATTTCTGATGAATAAGATGTCCAATAAGATTTAGTAAAAAGCTTACTTTCTTCCCAAGCTTTTCCTTCTTCCCAAAGGAGGAGGATTGTAACTAAGAACTTTCTCGATAGGAAATGTTCGGAATTGACTAAGTTCTTACCGACCTTATCCCAGGTCCTCGGATTGTGTTCCTAAAGGTACGACAGCGCCGACGCTGCGTCGCATCTTAAGAAGGGCTTAAGGTTGTTACCACTAAGTAAAAGTTGGAATTATATATTATCCTAAATCATGTTATGTACGGATAATACTGATACATTTAAATCATGGCTATGATACAAATTAGTGGTGCGGGTAATTAGTGTTACTGCAAATTAAAGCTGATTTACCAAGCTAAACCTAATAAACCAAGGTAAAATTGATATTTAGCTGATAAATATCAATTTTACCAAGTACAAAATATTGCGCTTTTCTATAATAAATTTTTGTCGTTAACTTACAAGAAATACTCAGAAAAAAGTGTAAAAGGGAATTTCTAAGTAAATATTAACTTAAATAATCCCAACAATTTTATTTCGGAATAGGTACAAGCAATTGTGGCTCAGCTCAGAACCATTAGGATTCTTTTACAATCATTTCCTGCTCTTCAGTGTAGCTGATTGAGCTGCTGAGACGTCGCCTCAGAACCTATTATTTTAAGGTTCAAGAAAAGGCAGTAAGAACAGATTTTAATATCTTAATCACCTAACCTAAATAAATTTTGAAAACTTAAGGATCGTATTAATCCCTAGGTTCACGAGTGCACTATATATACATTTTATATCAAACTTCGCAAAGAAGGATCTTCGCACTACCCCGGACATAGGCGGCCGGCCCAGTGCGAAAACACTATAAAAAAGTAAAATGGTCGTCAAAAAAGTAAAATGGTTTCGTCATTTGTGGATTGTCGTAAGCTTAATAGTCATACGCTTAACTAATCGTTAATCGCATTTGAGGAGAACTGCGTTTGAGCTTGCGAACAGATTACTAGTGAAGCAATGATCAACTGGGGGCTGTCCCCAATTTCCACGAGCTCCACCGGATTTATATGGTTGGCCTACTTAACTGATCCTTAATGTTTGTATGTCCGAACTCTATTTCTCAGAATGGAATTATTTTGTTATTAGATCGGGTCGCTCTTCGTCGCCATGAAGCGATGTTCCTTGTATCGTGATGGACTATCTTTAGCTGACGAACCACGCGCTAGCGGGAATCCCTATGCGGTGCTTCAAGCAATTTCTACCCATCAATCACTTTACATAAATTGCACAAATATATCATACGAATGCATAAATTGATGTCATTTTTAGGGCATGTGGGGTAAGGTTTAGAAATTTAGCCAGTCAGCTAGTATTCAACTAAGTGTTATAATTATGGGTGACTATGCCTCTAAGTCATCGATACATGCCCACAGGACGGGTCTCATTGGAAAGATCACAAAGTTTTGTACCAGAAAAATATAGCCCCTCCAACAATTTCTCAACCGTTCCGGAGTTATGCGCCGGGAAAGTGATGACCCTCAATTCCGAGGACTCGGAATTGACGTTTTAAAACTCCTATTATCGTTGTTAAAGCTTTGCCGTGTTCACAGTGAAAATGATACTTTAACGTTTATACTAATAATTTTCAGATTATTTGCTATTCGCTGCGCGGCGATCAGTCACAACTCAGTAGACCTTTTAACGAGTAGGGGCGGTTGCGGTGGGTTCTTTTAAATGCCAATTTTTTAGACTTTCACTGCCTATGCTCACCTGACCGTATCGCCTGCTATCGTGATATATTTTCATGAAAAAGACGGTTAACAAATCGCACAATTTAAGCACACTTCGAGGGCCGGGAAAGGTAAAGTTTCCCGAAATACCTCATCAAACCCGACCGGCCATAAATACATACACAGAATAACATTAACAAAACATTCTTCATAATCAATACGGTTATACTCCATAATAGCGAACAAGAGTGGTGGGTCGGGACCGGCAAGGTACCACTAAGTATCCTACTAGACCCTGCCGACCAGAAACACCTTGGTTTATGCATAAAATATTGATATAAACGAGTAAAAGGGTCATGCGAGTTTTGCATGGCCAATACAAATACTAACAGTTATCGTACGAATGCGTTGTATGATTAGTAATTTCTGGTTCCGCCCCAACGGTTAGTAATTTCAAAGTAGGTCAATCAGCTTCGTGCTTTTACGTTTACAAGTCCTGCAAGGGACAAAACCTGAAGTTTTGGTAACACAAGCTACGTCATGGTCGTCAATTTGTAGTATATACTACCAGTGCCAAAGTATTTATATATTGAAGGAATGGTTTTTATGCTACAAAAAGCGATTGAAAATCAACTGTTTTCATCGAAACTATAGAGTTGATTAGATATCTACTTGCTGAAATGCATAAATGGAGTCTTTATTATTGTAACTTGTAATATCGCTTTTACTTCTTTCGTTTTTGTTAACCTGTTGATTTACAAAAAGATAGATACTACCAATAATTTTAAATGCTAAGGCCCAACATCGGTTACAGACTACTCAGTGAATTAACATAAAACGCAAACGGAAAACTGCTACATTTTGTAGTTATATAATCATGCATGCTGGCGCTCCAAGTTCTCAGGGGGATAGCCAGGGTCGTTGAATTTGCGTAAAATGATATCTCACAGCCTGTGGTTATAGCTGTTACGTCGGTTTCACACACCGTAGCACGGTTCAAAAGTTATCTTTTCTCAACAGCTATTTTTTGAAACGCAGTCTGTACTTGAGCAAGGTATAGATACAATGGATGTCACCCATATGAAATGAAATGGTTGCATTAACTATAATTTGTATTTTTTATTCAAAAACCCGATTATCAGATTTCCTTCCGTCGTGGTGTCATAATTTTCAAAGGACGGTGCCTTGTTTTCCATAAGTGTAGTATCTTAAACACTAAGGTAATGAAACAGAGTATCTTTAATTTAAATGTTTCCCTGGCCAAGTCGGGAGCGATTTTTTACGCTGGCAGACTTGTTTTGAAACACGGACAAGGCGATTACCCTTTTGGTTTTGCAGCATAAAGCCAGTTTTATCCCATTCACATTGCCCAGTGTTACCAAATAAGCAATCTGCTTGAAATGCATGGTGCCGCAAAATACCCTAAGAAATATGCGATGAATATATTTTTTGTAGATGAAGATGTTTCGAGATCACCTGAATTCGACGTGGTCAGATGTACTGCTATCTTCCGAAATACATGAGTACGCTAAACCAATAACAATTCAGTATTCCATCGAATTTTCACTTTGAGACGTTGCTGCGGGGGGGGGCAGGATCGGCGTACCAAAAGTTAGAAATACTTCTGCGCATTAACGTTTTGGAGGTCATTGGTATTATCTGTGAGGTCATGCCGAAAACCCATACCTTGCTAGAATATTTAACCGAGATCCTGAAATGTTGGTCGCCGGGATATTTAAACTGTTGTTTATATATACTGCACATCTAATTACGAAGGTGCGATAGGACTCTGGTGGCCTGGGAACCAGCCTCAAAATGTTTAGCGACCTAAAAATAGCCCAATGATAAAAGTGCATTTCTTAAGTGTGGGGGCAGATGATGAACTTCTACGGTTAGGGTGTTAACACAACTAATAGAACAGTTGCTCGTCTGAGTATTTCTTAATGATTTACATGAAGTACTGGACCAATCAAACCATCTATCACAGCTTCACATACACTTAACCCAGATCGACTAAGGCCTGAGAGTAAAAATTTGGGGCATCTATTGTGATAACACATTTCAGCTGCAGAACAGAATAACATGTAATGATCAGATTTCACCCGGGCTTTGATTCATGGATAAGTAGGTTACGTTCAAAAAAATTTAGTAAAGATGGAATATTCGCGTCTTCACAATTGGCTTCAAAAGCAGCTTAACAAATACAGTTTGAATATACATGCACGAGGTCCGAGGGCCCAGGGGGTAGTCGGTGTCCAGACGTGGCGGTTGGCCTGCGGCCCCCCAGTGTAGACCAGTGGTGAGGGCTCGCTAGGCCAAAGGAGGATAGATTTTTGAGATTCTTCTGGAACCAAAATTTTTCCTACCTTTTGGTAATTCTCTCCCAATTTTGCCAGTCTTCCCCGGTTTTTTTCCAAATTTTTGTAAAACTTTCAGCGCACCGTCGTCGCGGAGGGAGAGGGGTGCAGCACCTCGGGGGAGGGGTTGCGGAACCTCGGGGAAGGGGGTTGCCGAACCTCGGGAGAGTCGAGGACGGTTGTAAAACCTCAGGGAGTCGTGCTACCCGCCAGAGGGATCAGCGCTTCACCTGAAGAGAGGCCGACACCTCAATTGAAGGGAAATTCCACCCTCTCCCGCTTGCTTTGAGTATGTACGAGTTTCAGTATTCAAAATCTGAATGTGAATTTTTTAGAACTCTGAATTTTAATGTTAGTCACTGCTGAATATGGAAATTCTTTGAGGGCAATTAAGATACCGTTGATCTTAAACTATCCGTCGATTAAACTGCTATAAATAGTGTTATACTACGGCACCGGTTGGACTGGTATGAAGCAGTTCTCATATGAATATGTAAGAATGACAACTGTCAGGATAGATACCAAATCATAATATTGATTATAATTGATCAAATATCCATCTACTCTGTTGATATGATACGGCTTGAAAAGAATCCTTGAGATCAGTTTCCTTGATCCTCGATATTTTAGCGTCACGCTGTCGTTAGTTACATCCACGGTAACTATGGCAAATAATTATTGTCCAACCCGGCTTTAACTAATTTGACATCATTTCATCCAACCAATTAAACAGCCCGTGTCAACGAATTTAGCTTATCCCGGCAGCATTCCAATGAATTGGTAGTCGATGAAAACCTGGCCGTTTGTTATTGTAACTGTTTTGCCTTCTGCTTTTGCGCGTCTAATTTGTCCTTCCACATTTGGTCCGCCGGCGTAGCTGTGCTGTTGCGAATTGTATTGTGAATGATGACTGGGCATTCCTAAAAATACTAGTAGCAACTAAATATCGGTTGCCAAAGATGTCGTCGCATCTTTGCCAATTATATATAGACACATATATGGCTTGCATCATCAGTTGGTAATATGACTTGGCACCAATAACTTAAATTCTGTAAGCAACATAAGTGTGTGTGGGGGGCTTAGCCGCAGCAGGAAAGCAGACAGTATCTGAAAAAAGTTCTTAAATACCGCTAAGGTTAGTGTCCGCGGTTTCAATAAAGTGTTAACTTAAATTAAAATCTTACCAAAAACACTACACTATGATTAAAACAAAATATGTGTTTACGTTAAGTTATTTTGATAATTTATTGTTAACTTCTTCGTCAAAAAATTATGTCTGAAGCTGTAAGGTGCTTTCTACTAGTACCTTTCTGTACAACGGTGCTTGTTTGTTTTGATTGTGTTTACTTACAGAAACTTCAATCTGAATTTCATCTCAAAACCTCACAACGAGAGCGAATAACAACGCACATCCAAACGTAAAATATACGCCAAAAAATTAAGTTGGTATAATGCGGCGTTCACGTCCTTCCATTCTACCATTATACCATATCAGCATGATTAGCGTAAACTGCAGAAATATTTGTTAATGTAATGTAAAAAAATTTTCGTATACCACAGGCGATGTAAAAATTACCTCATCACCGTAGTAGAATGAATTTTCCGCTCTTATTGCCACAGCTGTGACATTGTTTTAAGTTTTTGTGTTTTAACTTTTAACACAACCATTACAAAGTCTCAATTAACGTAATAATTTACAAATTAACTTAATAATTTAGAAATCCGACAGGTGTAATCAGCATACCAGTCGAAAATGGTTTGCAGTAAACGTGTCGATTTTGCCCAACCACAATTAAGGTGAAACAGATCTATGACAACTATATTTTGTTTAATACATTCAACATTTCCTAATGACGATATTATTACAGACATATATAATCAAATTGTACAAAATACTAAGCGCCTCGGTCGCGAAGTCCCAACTGCCGTAAAACTAGTTTTATATATATGTGAAAAAGAAAACAAGAACAAAGCCAAAAAACTATAATCCGATATTTAGGAATGTAATAATCTATACTACTAAAATAATCGTCTTTTCCTGCTACTGCGGTGTAAATCAATTTGACATATCTCCCTTGCGTTTATTCAAATTTTATAACGTTTTTACAGTGGATTAATTCCGTTTTCTATATAATTTTTGAACGGTTGGTAAGATCTGGCTGATTTTTTCAACATTCGATTTCTCTCAGCGAGACCGATCGAATGAAATTGCATACGCATATCGAACGAAGCTTAAATTAAAATTTAAAATATTAAAATTTAAAAAACATAAATTAGAGTTTTGTCTCAAATGACGGATGTTTTGCTTTACACCCCAGGCCGAAATTAGTCAAATATGAAGATACAGTCATAATGTTGGTACCAATGGACTCAGCTCGACGAGCTTGTTCAGAATATATCCATTTTGGATTTATGAGAATTTTCGATTTTTTTGGGTTCCCAGTGGCTTCCACTTTGTATATACACAGAAATTTCGAAATATTTGCTTCTTAAATGTATAATTTGGCTCTCTTCGAATATAATTTTTATATCGTTCAAACTGCATTGACGCGATCCGCTTCGAATGACACCAAAAGCAGCTAGATCGCTGATTCACTAATGATTTATGAGCGATTATTGATGATGTATTTCTGAGACATTGAAACCCGGACGAATGAGATTTGTTCTATGATCGGGGTCAACTTGTCGGAAATGGCTTACAACAAACATATACGACGGACGGTCCAACATATAGAACATATAACAGCTAACAACATAACGTATCAGTGCACAGCATATCAAACAAATTTAAAAAAATGAACTGTTTTACTTCTTTTCCCACGCCCAAGTATAAATTTGAAATGTAATATTTTTTATGCGACGGTTTGTTCCAAATGGCCAATTTGAATCTGCTGCTGTTATATGCCATATGTCACGACAAGATATCGTGTGCCGAATTTTTGCTGTGCCATGGAATCGTGCACAGTCCCTGGAAGTGGGCGAACGGTCACCCCTATGGGGCTTTTTTGTAGAAACGTCAAGACAGGTTTGCGGTGCGAAGTCCGGGAATGCCGCTCGGAAATCGTGGTCCGCCACGACACCTTCCTAGCGGGTTGAAAATCATTCTGTAATATCGCCATGTTCACATATTGTTCGGCCAGCGAAATCAACAGTATTCGATCTTGCGAAATGGAGCTGGAAATCATTCTGAACAATTATATGCGGCAGGCATGCACTTGATGTCGCCCGTTGTCATCGTCTTCCCCGATACGACGGCAGAGATAGACGAGAGGTTGTTAATAGGGGGCACACCGTAGTGCAAGAGTAAACTTAAGATACACCCCAACCCTCCTCTTTTGACACCATGTACAAAATGTTTGTAAACAAAACTCGGATTTCAATAATCGTATCCTGATTTCGACATTTTCCGGTTCCATAACGCCTTTAGCGAATGGAATTCAGTCCCTGTACTTTAACACCAATGTGTTCGCGAACATTTTCAAATTATCATATATGAAATATGAAACGGACTAATTTATGTTCTTTAATGCAAAAATGAAATTTGTGTTCAGTGAACAACTGAATGGCTATCGCTTTTGACAAAAGAGGATGGTATGGGGCGCAGCTTAAGTTTACTCATGCATAGGTAAGGCCCAAATGCAGCAATAAGAGCATTAAAAATTTTTAATCTTCAATAAACAAAATATGTTAAAATACTCTGTTTCCCCTGTTGATGGATTCTTTTGAAATGGTTCATTTTTACACTAATCGGCCCGAATCGAATGACCTCCAATAAGACTAAATTAAAATAAAATTAATATTCTAAGAATTTAAAAAAAATTGGAGCAAATAAAATTTGATATTTTGCCTGAAATCATTGCATCATTAATTCTAAAATTTCACAAAGAACTATTTAAACCCTTATGTCATAAATATTTTAGCAAATGTTGAACAAACTGTTGCCGGCGCGAAGAATCCAACCCTGATCGTTTGGCTTAGAATCGTGCTAGCTAACTGCTGAGCTGTGACGAAGTTGTTGCTCGGATCCTTAGGCTTCTTACAACGACACCGAATGGAAACTACACGCAGCCAATGCATGCCATGTAACGAACTGAGTTAACGCACTTTTTCGTAAGGTACAAAGTCGTCGTAGAAAAAACACATGCGTTAAAGGCTTGAATTTTTTAAATTAGAAAATAAAAGACGCTTAAAAATACGCTGTATTACATGAGGTATTAACTATAAAAAATAACAGACCTAAAGAGTTGACCAAAACTCAAACAGTTGCTTTAAAAACTAATATAAACGTTTGAAATTAATGAAATTTAATTGTAAATTTCATGTAGCACAACCTGACGGGCTATTGAAATAGTGTGCCTCTCTATTAACCGATGGAAATTATAATACAAAAAAGAATAGAAATTCGTTTGGAGCATCGGCGTTCCACTGCACTCTGGCAGGCTCAATTATTAGGTAAACTCAGGCCATGATATCAGGCCCCTCCCAGAACAAAATTCTTGGTGCGCAAATGACTACATCTTTATCTAGCATAACGACCACCAAACGAGCGGACTTCTTCCACTGTCAACTAATGACAGCTCTGTGTCTGTTTCGGAGTTTCACTATCTGTTTAGTAAAACATAACACGGATTGAGGACGTGGTAGTTAGGACAGCTGTGCTGCATGTTGCGAAGACTACTACATCACTAGCATCATGTTGGAATATGTTACGCTATTTGTGGCTTAGTTACTGCTTCACAAAATATTTCGGCCCAGTTATTTAGCAAGCTGGAACTATGATAAATAGACACGAACCTGCCAACTGAGCCGCTTGCTGCATTGCCATTACTGCAAACTGCCCTCTTAGGCCCGTCCCAGGATTTGGAGATGCTGCGTTATATCCATGACCCGTTTGGTGATTAATATATCCGTATTGTTGTTGTTGTTGTTGCTGTGCTTGTTGATGGTATGCAATAGTATTGCTATTGATCGCTTCGTAATTATCGTCGTCTCCTTTCGACTCGTTGCATCCCATGCTGCTATTATTTCAAGTTGATTGAGTTTCACAAAGGTATATATGGCGTTGCTGCCGCTTTGCTAATTTAAAATACTAGAGCAAATATATATATATATATATCAGTCCATTACGAAACACGGCTTGACGAGATGTGCAATGCGATGATCAAATATACTATCAGTTGCTATACGCCAAAAATGGCTAAATACTTATATATATTATTATGTTTATCAAAACTGAAAACACAATTCTGATATCATTGTACCTTTAAAAACTTATCGTTTGCAGGTTGATGGTTCAGCGGAAAATTCAGATTTATATTCTGGCAGTCAAAAGTCATTAAGCCAAATTTCGCTGCTCAGCTGATAGCACTTTGACATTAAGCACAGATATGCGCGCTGTTCTATCTACATTAAACTGTTACCCAGCTTATTTCAGCAACCTTGCAAAATTTAATATCCACCAGTTATCACCGGCGTGTGTAATGCAGCTACATCACTTAGCTATCAAACGCCATAAGCTCACGATCGTACGGCTTATAAGCTAATTGTTAAACCTACTGATTTATACTTTCCAGCACAGACCGTACGGATATGGAGAACATAGAATTATTTAGGAAGGCATATTCTTCAAGTCACATTCTTCAAGTTCTTCCTTGCGTTCGCAGTCTAATGGCAGAATTTTTAAAACCTCAAAGATTTGACGCCCCTGGCTCTTGATTTCGTCCTTATTTAACCCTTTAAAACGCCTGAATTAATTTGTGTTTCGTGCAGTGTTTGACAAACTCAAAGACGCCAGGAATCGAACCCGGGTTGTACAGGTCAAATCTTCGTACGCAAGCAACTTAGCTACCTAGAAGCTAATTATCTTGAGGAACCTCGCAAAGTAATATATTAACAACGAACGAACGAGGATACATTACAATAACAAAATTAGTTACCACAACAATTGAAAATGTGAGTTGTTTTCATATGAAGACGTTGTGGGTCAGTGGGTTAAATCCCACATTTTCTCAGCCTAAATCCCACGAACGCACTGAGTGGATTTATTACACCCCTTTAATTTTTCTAGAGGCACCGACGTTTTATAATTTATCAAAACTTGATGGTGAAAAGATGGTAACAGATTTAATATTTATTTAGTTCAGACATAATAGTTCTCTTTATCCACAAATATTATTGTACCAAATGTATGTTCAGCGACAATATGTTTCTGCTACAGTTTTTCGGCTTCGCTGTAATTATGCCTGTCCAGAAACTGAGCACAACTAGCGAGAACCAAACAAAACGCTACATTGCTTGTAACTGTAAAAAATAGTTTACAGTGTTATAGATGTTCCAACAATCGGTAAAACCCAACTGTTCCATATATGATATGACCGGTCAAACCGAAAGGATATAACATATCCAACAACTTTCCGCGTGGTATAATGTCTGACTTGTTTTATGCGGGAATTTGATGCTGTTTCGGTTACACCACGAGCTGCATTTCCATAAAATTAGTACACTGGAAGAGATTAGCGGTAAAATATTTTCCACTGTAAAACAGTTAAACATAGTACATCACAATGCAATTTATACAGTGTCAACAAGTGACGAAATCCTAACTACCGTCGCACGAGTAAAACATATTGCACAATGCGAAATTAACCACGAAATTATATGGCTAACACCATGGAATCTATAATATAAACACAAAAGAGTATATTTATACTAATGTTGCTGATTTTAAGGATTCAATAAAATCTCTGAGGCTGTTTAAGTATATATACAAAAATACACTAATCTAGTTCTTTTGCCAGATTTAGAACACTATGTCTAATTGCATTGCGAAGACTTTTTGATCGAAGGCTACAAAATTTTTTCCCTGGTATTGTGTGCTATTTCCAAGTATTTTAATACTTGCAAATAATAGTAGCCATAATCCTCGACATATTGTCTGATGATTGAATGATAAGCTGACAACAATGTCAAAATTAGACTACTGTTGCGAGTAATTGCTTTTCGAAAGCAAGTAACTTTCAACCTAATGAATAATTAGTTTAATTACGCGTAATTACGCCAGGAATAATGGATGAAAATATAATCTTAGTTGCTGGGTCTTTACTTATTCCTGGTATTTGTTAAGGAATAACAAATAACAGGCTTGTTCTAGTCACCAAGCAAGTTTCTATTCACGACCTTGAGACACATTCAGTAAGTCAAAAACATTAAAACAACTTACTTTTCAAATCCTTTACTAAAGCTGGAGCTTTAGAGTTAAGCAGTGTTCTGCACCCTAATTATTACAGATTTAAGGCGTCATCTCACCGATGTATATCAATTTATTGATAGAATTTAGTGAAAAGCACTAAAAGTATCACTTAGCTATAGAGGTAATATCAAGATAAATTTAATATCAGGTTTGGGAAAAACGATACATGTGTCTCCGGAAAGGAACTGAAATTCGTGCAAACTTTGAGAAAAATTTGTCATAAAACTGGAATACCAGGTCCGCTGGAAAAATATAAAAAAATAACATTAGACAAAGTCCTCAGAATATTATATTTCGAATTAGAGATTTCGCCTTGCTTGCAATGCAGTACAAATGACACTGTAAATCGTGTATCGAACTGTAAACACATGTCAATTTTTGATGATGGCTCAACAGTTGTCGTTTACAGATGGAAGCTCGTGCAGTCAAATGTAGGATCACGTGGACGCAGAACCTAAAGTAAAATTGTACTAAAAGTCGCTTCAGAAAATTGGTTAATCCACTCCACATACACTCCTGTTGCGAACAAAATAAGGTTTACATAACTCAAAATGGCCAAAAAAGATGATTTATACGTAGAAATAGACGAGCTGGGTATTTATAAATACGTAGCTACACCAATATCACTAGAACACACATCAAGATAATCATTATGATTCATCGGTGAAACCGATCCGACAATTCATTGCTGAGTTATGATGATTAAATACTACATCGTGAGTTATCTGTGCTAGGTGTGTGACCTTACTTGAGTGGTATGAGGCCTTACTACATGCGGTAGTTGAAAAACTATTTATTACAACGCGAATAACGGAAAAAAACTAGTGATGTATATTTGTTAAATAATTATCAAAAATTTCATTAAAGATTGGGAGAAATTTGACTGCTGTGATTAAGCATTTCATTAAAATTGAGGAAACCCCGACTTGAGAACGTATTTGAAACGCTGGAAATATTTAGTTTTTGCGGATGAACCTAATTAAGAAGTTGGAGATAATAGCGCCAAGGCAATGACAGCTTCACGATAAAGGTAATAATTATGCATGAGCAATACTGGCGGGTACTCGGCGTTGGGTATGTGGCATGTCAGGCATCCGATATGTCGGGCATTCGGGTAGTACGTCGCTTACGCGGACAGCAGTCGGGTACCCGGGCACTCAGGATTTTGGATGTTACCTAGAATTTATTTTCAACCGACCTTACCTGAAAATTAATTGCTTTCTTCACTTAAGAGATATAGCTATCCCAAAAGCAAGATAAGCTAAATAGACGCAGAATAATGACAACTTTTAATACACATGATTCCCATAAAGTCCAGGTTCGTATTCTGAACATCAGGGATTTTAATTTGGACAGAAAGCGTCTTCTAATACGGTCTATAACGAATTTCTACATTTATATATAGGCTAAATCTAAAGCTACTGGTATGTTTCACGGAAAAATGCTGCAATATGTAGAGTACCGTGAATTCACAACTTTAATAGTTTACGTTGGACAAACATAAATTAAAACGAGAACAACAATAAAATTGACAGGTATTAACAGAAGTTTTAATTTCTAGAACTTTGGTCCATTCTGCGCAAATATGTAACAAAACCTGACAAACTCATGTTCGATTTCGTAAAATACAGCTTTTATACTAGAGTATATCCTACCTAAAATAAAAGTTAAGTCCGGCCATCAACGCGACATAGGCTACTAGATATCTGTAAAATACAGCGGTTGGCCAAAAGTTTTTAAAACAGAACAATAACCTATACAAATACCGGATTTAATAACTCTACAATAATTTGTGTAAGCTTAAGCTTCTTGCGGAGGTTGAATGTCGCCTTTGAAGGCCGGCCAGTTGCACCACAAATGATAGATCCTGCATACTCAAATAAAATATTCAAAAATGTATTCAGCATTTATTAAATGTGTATATTCGTTATACGCAAACTATGATGTAATGACAAATATGTTGCATATATTGATGCATTTAGTATTTATGAAAACCCAAATACGCAATATTATTTACAGTAATACCGTTAAGTCAAATCTTGACGGCTGAGTCGTTACTTTTAACCTTAAGATTGACTTTAACTTTATTTGGTTTGAGTCAAACTTTAACTCAGTCTGAGTCAAAAGTGACGCATTGTATTCTCGTTTCATTAGTTACAGTAAAAGCTTGACAGTGCGGGTACAACTGATATAACTGGGATGTATATTCATAGTCCCTAATCGCATTTACGTAACGTATCGTAATCGCCGTGAATTTTAAAAACATTTTCCAGTACTAATGGTACTGTTTAGGTTTAGAATCGACAAAGCCAACATCTCGGGAGATGTAATTCTCACCTTTAAAGCTTTCAGGCGTCAGTTGATGTACATATCCTATAGTATTGCACAAATTGCACCATTGGCGGATTGAACCTGGATTCTATGAGTATGAGTTTGTTGCATTAACCGCTATGCTGTCTACGGGCCGTAGCTCAGTTTCATACGGAAACTCACAATGCGTGCATGCAAACTAATTATACCAGTATTTAAAAAGAATAATATTCTATATATATTTGAAATTTCTCCTCCCTAATATAGTTGGGAAAATAAGCGTTATTATATATAATAAGAAAAAATTCTTTCATTATGTAGGAAATTTTTTGTTCCTATAATAGTTAAGAAATTATTTCAATTATTATAACAAGGAAAAAATTCCTCCATATGCAGGAACAAATTCTAAAATTAAAAAATACCTGAATAGAAAATAAATTAGTACGGAATATCCAGTACTAATTTCTTTTAGAAACTATTTCCCATAAATATTCACATTTATAGTGAACGGATAACCTCCTATATATAAAGAAATATATGATTTCACAAATTCAAAAATTTGCTTAATGTTAAGGGCAATATACCAGAATAATGGTCGTTCACTCAATGCGCCATTCTACTCGGAAATTTTTATTACATTCAACATGTCGTATATAACAGTGTTACATGCGACATGTCGTTTGTAACTCTAGAGTGCCTGCAACTGACATCCAAAATTGTTTTCAAAAATATATTATAACAGTACGTCGCAAAATTAAATTTGTTGTTTGTTGTTGAAACGTGCTTAGGACATTTGGTTAGCATCAAAAACCTTTTATGCAATAAAATTTGTTTATCGAGCAATCATACTGCGAAACGATGGAGTGATTAATTTGAACGTATTTGTTACCGAAGTACCCTTTTTGGACTTGTGGTGTATCCCCTCGTGGGATCCTCTCCCAGAACCATACATGATTTGGTAAAATTCAGTCTAATGCTACTAGTTGTTGCATCTGTGGTTTTAAAGCATTTCGAGGTTGCTAAAAACAATGGAATCAATAAAATTTGAACGTATCCGTGACCGTACAGACCATTTTTGGAATGTTGCGCAGGATTCCTAACCCCTTATCCATGCATGGTTTCGTGGTTTCACAGCATAACGCTATACTTTTAATATACCGCAACTAAACCGCTCGCTATGCATTGGTGGTAGGACCTACCTTCTAGATTAAGTTTTAAATGTAGTAAACTTGTTTTATATATCAAACAAATTATGATGTGAATATGCATACTAGATGCTTCGCGGGGCCTTTGTAGTTCCACTTCTTAGTGAAAGCTAGTGCGGCACCATGTTTAGAGCATAACTGGATAGCTCATGCGTCCTACACTTAACAATATTTTTGGGCATTACACAAAGTTTGTAAGCCGTTGGTGTATCGGTTACGCAATGTCGTTGAGGTTGTCTATATTCTGCTCTGTCATTTCAAAAACATTATTGGATTTTTAATAAACACTTAAGAATCATTTCCTGTAGGTTTATCCAAATGACACTGTTTACAAAATTTTCAGTTTCCTTGTAAACCTGGTTTGAACATGTAGTTATATTTGATCTCTATTGTTAAAAGTTTTACTTTGTCCAATGAATCCACAGTGGATACAAAAATTGTCAATATTTCAATACTTTACAAATAAACATATCCCATATTTTGAATATTTTTAATACGCAAAAATTGTTTAAAACTATTTTAATGTCACTAAAAAGTTCGCTAAAAGCCATCTATGAACTATTCTGCCGCATTCCATTGAAAACGACAAATTTTGTCCAATTTTTAAGTTGACCATCTTCAGTGGAACCGAGTGGTTCTCTATTTTATGCCGCCTGACAAAGTTCGATACCGCGGTTCCGAACAATGCCTAACTTCGTTCATGCAAATTTTTATCGAGTACTGAAGTTTTCATGAGCAGCTATGATAATCTCTTTGTGTTTCCGTTTTATTCCCTGACTTATTAGACCATGTTTTCATTAAATTATCACTACATTGCGAGCACAACTTATCAAGATTCGCATATACAACCCGCAAAACAATTGAAATTGTAAAAACATCGTTCGGAGCACTACTGATATACTATAAAATGTGCCTTTTAAAGTTTATTAGTTAAACCCCAGAAAAAAACATAAATAGTGCTGCAGAAGTATTTTAATTTATTCGAAAGTCACACAGCAGCAGATAAATAAGTATTTGTTGCCATTACCTAGGGCTAGCCCAACTGTTATAATATATAGATATTTAGGTATAGATTTTTATGTGTATACATTTTGCACATTACACAGGGGCGTAGATCAAGGGGGTCCGGGGGGTCCGGACCCCCCCAAATTTTTAGACGGGGGGTCCGGCAGTACAGTAGACCCCCCCCCCAAATTTCGGACATATTCCAGCAAAATAAAATTACACATAACGTCCTGCTGATTCTCGGATTATAATTACTTATAAATACTAATACTTGGGTGTCGATAAATTCCCACAGGCAAATACGACAATAGTTTAAGCATATATGTGTGTAATATATATGAACATGTGCGTGTAGTATGGAGAACTATGTTTTAGAAATCATAAGTAATTTAAATGCTTTGTGCGTAATGGAACGAAAACGACCTTCCTCGACCGCGCTGTTTGCCTTTGGTTTTTCTACGCGGCGCTTAGCAAACAGCATTCGGCAGGCCGGCTCATTTGGCGTAATAGTAGATGGAACGCAGGATTGCACGGGGCTGGATCAGCAAGCAGTATGCTTTCGATTCGTTAAGAATTTCGAAGCATTTGAAGTATTTATGGGACTTTATGAAACAGCGGACATAACCGGTTCAGCCATAGCAGGTATCATTAAAGATTCTTGCGTACGGTTCCAGCTGTCGTTGAAGGATAATCTTCGTTTCCAGAGTTATGATGGGGCAGCAAACATGAGTGGTGCCCACAAAGGTTGTCAAGCAATGATCAAGCAGTCGCAGCAGCTGGCTCTTTATGTGCACTGCGGAGCTCATGTTACGGCGTTTGGTTGCGTCTTGTGCAAGCAATGAGTACCCTTCATTCGAGATTCCTTACAGTATGTTCAAGATGTCGGAGCTTTGCATTGCTCTTCTATGAAGGTTCGTCAAATTTTTCAAGAAGTCAAAGCTGAAATTTGTCCCTCTATTGGCAAGAGTAGCGTCGCAGCTGTCAAACCATTATGCCCAACACGTTGGCTCTCGCGGGCCGCAGCCGTGGAGACTCTGTTAAAGAACTATGCGGCTATTCTAAAAGGGCTGTCCAAGGTGAGCACCGATTTGCGAGAGGAAACAGCCGCAAGGGCTAGAGGGCTGCTGAAGAATTTCGAAGAATCGGAAACTCTGTTGGCACTCAATATAGCAATGTCCGTGTTGCCGCAACTTGAAAGGCTGAACCTTGCACTTCAAAAGCGGGAGACCACAGTGAGCGGAATGTTGGACGCCAAATCGTTTGTAGAATCATCTCTTCAGGCGATGAGATCAGACGATGAATTCCAGCGTGTATTGGATGCGACAAATGCACGGTCATGGGAACTGGGCTTGGTCGAGCTGAGACTCCCACGAAGAAGAGTAGTGCCGGCCAGATATTCGGACCCATCAAATTCATTCCAGCCACCAACTATCACTGACCATTACAGAAAGTTGTTCTTTCAATTTATTGATACTACCTTAGTTCAGCTGAGAGAAAGATTTTCTCAAACCGACCTTAAAACATATGGCAGCCTCGAAACAGCTCCATTGGGCTCAGGAAGCGATGTTTCAGAAGAACAACTTATTACACTCGGACGTTACCCAGAACTCAATGTCGAGCATTTGCAAGATGAACTCCGGATTTTCCATCGACACGCATAGGCGAAAAAGTTACGCAAGGAATCACTGGCTGATGTTGTTATTACATTGAAAGAGATGGCGTCAGAGGTTCGATCAATGCTGCCCAACGTTGTCACATTGACCAAGCTGCTGTTAACTTCTCCGGCATCTTCGGCACAGGCCGAAAGATCATTTAGTGCTTTGCGGCGGCTCAAAACATGGCTTCGTAGCACGATGTCCCAGAAGAGGTTGAATGCAGTTGCCATATGCCACACACACCAAGATATGCTGGACGAAATTGATGTTGATGCATTAATTACTGAATTCGTTAATCGTACTGAAATCAGAAGATCCGCCTTTACCTAAATTAGTCACAAGTTTGACTGTAACAGCCTGACTTTTATTCTGTTTCTGGCTTGTCCACAGCCTCACAGTCACAGCCCAAGTGTTTCAACATTTAGGTGTCTAAGCTACTATCTTCAGCTTTTGCACAGTTTAATGCAAGAGTAAGCTTAAGGTGTAAGTCCCACTATCCTCTTTTTAGTAAATTATCATTTGGCAATCGCTTTTCGATACAGAAATGTTCCGGAACGGTTTTCTACAGCAAATAGTCTTCGTTCACTAACACAGTTTGTATACAGTGTCAAAAGGATGGTAGGGAGCGCGCCTTCTTGCAGTAAACTGTGAAAAAAGGACCGCAAAAATTTCGTCCTGGCTAACGCTGAGTTCATGAAGGAGTCGGACCCCCCAAACTGTAAGGCAGATCTACGCCACTGACATTACAGCACTGATACCTACAAACTGGAAGAACCGGCATCTCATTATGTGCTTCTAGGAAACGCGCATTATAATTTTGATTAACTGCGAGCTGACTAATAATTGAAGTTTAATTTGTAACACGTACAATCGGCAATTGTTTACACACGCGACCTTTTTGATATTTTACAGCCACCCACATAAATTCTGTGCTATATTTCCCGATACGCAAGCACAGGCCATGCAAGCGAAATTTGCTGCGAAACAGAAATTTAAATGTATTGTGTGAGAGGAATCACATTGGTGCAATGCAAATGGAACCCACTGATAATATAAATTGTACGCATTCCGTATTTGATGATATGTAGACAATCTTTGGATATCTCAGCAAGGTCTGCTATTTGCTGAAACTAAAATATTTTTGGATGTCTATTTTACACAGTAGAACACGGTTCATAGGATTCGTACAAGTCGCCAAAAGTTAAATAAAAATTCATAGTCGATATTCATGTTGATTTAAATCATCGAACTAAAGGCGAACTTATATGATCAATCATTTGATGACATTCGTACAACAGGTTCCAAAGGTTAGTCACATGAAACATTTATCATTCTGAACGTAATTCAACATGGCCTTCGTATATCTAAACATTATGTGCCTCATTAAAAAATATGAGCCAAACCTCTGTTACATTTCTTATATCACTGAACGTCACAGTGTGCATATAAAAATAAAAAAACTATACCTTGTCACATATCTGACAACACCGCACTCTTGGGGTATTGAAATATGCTTGTTTAAACAATATAGTATACCATAAACAGCAAGCATTGATTCTGAAGGACGACAAATATATACAAAGTATTTATTAAACAAGAAATATCCGGAACAGTTCGGGTTGGTTAACGATTTCTGTATCAAATTTACGGTTTATATATTTGACATTTGGCGGGATTGGCATTGATTTTAAAATTTTCTCATAAACTCTCTTTAAAGTTTCACTTGTCTCTGCATTTTGTTAATCTATTCATAAACGAATATTTTACTCATTTTGATTAAAAACCGCGATGATTAGTTCACTTAATAGCGAATCCAGTTTGGTTAAAAATATTATCGCATGGCTATTTCCTCTATTAATGCAATCAAAGATGCTTTTCGTCAAAACTGAACCGATATTCTGGAATATTATGCGCGAACCACAGCAAGATGGCCAATGAAGATGCTTGAAATGCATTTACTGTTTATTTGATGGGATTTTGAGTTTTCCAGTTTATAATAGTCGATTTAAATCCGATTGCTCATGCACAATTCGTTTTAAATAATCCGTTCCTGAATAAGTTTAGCCAAAATTAACTAGGTGTTTGATTTGGGCTGTTTCTATATCGTTAGAATGTGGTCTGTTCAAAAAAGTTTATCCACAAAATAGAGCAGATCCATGTACGATTACCCAGAGTGCATAATGGAATGCCATGACATTTCTCTGCATTGTAACGTTTATTTGTGTTTGATAAGCCGGACGTTTTGGGCTCTACCACCTCATTTTTGGTATCATCATCATGCACTAACCCTCATGCTTTGAGGAGGAGCTCGGCTAAAGCGGTAACAGTTTTCTAACCGACCCCACTCCCTCAAAGCTGAAGGGGAGGAGGTTACCGCGACCTACCCTCAAAAAACGAGAGGGTGTCCGAGCTGCCCTCCTTCCACCACACAACATGCGGGGATTGGTGCCGGATCATCCACAGAAATGAAAGGAGTCAGGTCGAAAATGCCCGTGTCAACAAACATGGGTAAAAATTAGAGTGCAGAAAAGTGTCATACTCTTCCCTTATGCATTCTTGATATTATTATACATAAAGTAATTCATGCAGTGTAAAACTTGAGAGTAAAGAATATACTTATAAAAGTGCTGTAAGTGCAAATATATTTATGCATATATCATACAAGCAGACGCTCCGAGGTCTCATGAGGCGTAGCCGGGGTTGCCGGTGTGGGAGGTCATCTCAGGGGGTAGATGCCATTGAGGAAGTGGGAGGGAGGTTCTTGAAGAGGACCTGAAAATGTGCTGAAAAAGATTCACCACCTACTTCCTGTCTCCTCAGGACTCAATTTTACACCAGTTTTCGCCATTTGTTTCGAGTAGATGAGCGCATTATTTTGTGAACGAGCAATTACATTCAGTATTAAAATTTTATACGAAATATTTCTTTAATTGTATTCTTTACTCAGATTAACAATTCGCACAGGGTTTCAAATATTAAACGCTGAGCATTGAGCGAACTTTTATTGCTGCTATAAATAATGAAAATAAGCCATTCGAAGGATAGTTGATAAGTGGATATAACCATCAGCTATAAATTATGTAGCGATCGAGATAGGATATTGATGCTCGAGAATAATTCCAATTTAACTTTCAGAACTGTAGATGAAATGCTACAGTTGCGTTCTCAATATTGTGATCCCGAAATTTAATCAGAGCTTTGGAACTTATATAAGCCTCCAGAATTTTTACCGAGACGCAAGGGTTCTGTTATTAAAATTGAAATTATATTCGATATATCTCTAAATCTATTAGTTTTGGTATATTGTCAGATTTCTCTGGTTTAACGGCCGGATTCAGCAAAGTGATAGGTTGATTTGTCAGCAAGCAAAGCTCGATCTTGGATTTTTTTATAGCTTAGCTTAAGTGTAGGTTTACCAATGTCTATGGTCAAATTAGAAGATATGCACTAACTAATGTCCAAGCTCACACACAGTAGTAAATCGTAATGGAGGTGGTAACGCCACGAGAAAAGACATCGAAAAATGCATAAATGCAACATGGTTTGTAAATTATCTAAAACAAGTACGTTGTGAGCTATCTATTCAGTAGACTGGGAGAGATTAGATTTAGAGATATATCAAATATATGCAGATTTTTTCTCAATCACTTTAGCGGTTATCATTTTATACACGGAAACAACAATGTACTAATTGATTGTACATGGAATTTGACTTTGGCTTCTTCTCCACATCATTTTCATGGGCCATTATGTCCATGTCAGCGCGCAGTACTGTACGGTAGGCCAAAGAAAATAATTTGTTTTAGCTCGAGGCTATTCCAACGTACAAGCCTTATTTGAAAAGCAGAGATACATAAATTTGAGCAGATACTGCGGGATACGAGAGGAACCCACGTTAGTGCTGGATACCGTGGTTTCCGGGTAGTTAATCGGGTGCCCGGGTAGTTTATCCGGGTCGGGCACCTAGGTAGCCGGGTAGCGATTTACCGGTTGATGCCCACGCCTCCTAATAATCGTGTGTTGCGAAATAGTGAAACTGTCATGGTCATCTGCACTTCCTGTAAAACTACGCGAAAAAATGAGAAGCACATAAATGTAAATTGGTAGATCAAATGCAAACAAAATTACACCTTTTTTGCAATATTTTGCAGATGATTTAACACAGACAGATAGGTAATAAGCGGATGTATTTTGACGTGACTGGGTCAAAATGCATATGTTGCCTATTGACTGAACAGGGCTCTCTTAAGCAGAAACAAGTTTTTTAATTTCAGCGCATGATTTTAAAGCTTGCATCAAAATCTAGTTTGGAAGCAGATGCGTTGTCGGGATTTTGTCTTGCAGCAGATAGCACAGTGGTCGAGCATTGTTGCCCGGAACGTAAATATTACAAGTTGCTACTACACAGAATCAGAATGTATACCAATATTCCCCCAATAAGCAAAATGTTTAAGTGCAAATAATTGAATGCAAGCAAAAGATTATAGCGTACAAATATGTTCTGAACTCCAGTACATACTCAGTAGCCATTTAGGATGCTTGGCTAACACCGATATCTCTAAATTACCTTATGATCTTCCAAACTACAATATTTTTGTAATGACCCGAAAAATGGTCTTTTTTATAGCGGAGAGATAGGTCTGGGTTGATTTCACTGCCAAAAATATTAAGTGTAAATTATGTTGCCCAGATTTACATAGGTAAAAGTGACTGGTGTATATAGTTTATAATTACCAATCAAACGCCGCCTGTAATGCATATACTGACAACCAAATTATGATATATTGTCTTCTGAGCTAGTGTCACCATCTATATAGATTTACAGTGATGTCCCATGGCCCGTTACGTACATAACTGATTTTATTTATACGTTAATCACAAAAATTTCTCCCATACAATGTTAGTAACTAGGGACACGGTTAGTTTCATGAATTTGTAAAAAAAGTGCCTAATAGTGTGTTTAGTACTGATGGTTTCAATACGCTTGATCATATCAATAGTCAATCCTCTTCATGATATATTTCATGTGCTTGATGATGAACTTTCTGATTCTGACAATTTATCATTAAACTTTGTACTTTCAGGAAGTATTTTGGAGCAAAATGTAATTCCACATGCCTTTCAATTTAGCAAAATGAACTTTCCATCCTTTAAGTAGTGTGTATTCTTTATTGAATGTAAAACACTCTTACAAGTCGAATTATTTCAATTAATGACAAAGCAAAATAGTTTCTTTGTGGTATAAATCACGGACTTGAAATTTTTGTACCGAAGAATTCGATTGTAAGCAGCAGAAAAGCCCTTAAAATATCTCGTTTATATTAAGGGTTTGTTGAAGAAAAAATTGCGATTATGGCAGTTTGCATCACCAAATTCCACGCCACCTATATTACCAATAAATGAAGATCCCCATGCTTCTTTGGTTTTTTTGGGAAAGTTTTTTGTTAAATCTGGACCACCCAGCAAAGTGTAATAGCTTCAAACTAATAATATGTGCATTATTAGCTACAACTCATACTGGTCCTATATAACTTACTATTAATCAGAAAGGACTTTCTTTCATAAAAACAGAAAACGAAGGCTAGACACTAAGTTTAAGACTCTTTACTGCAGCTTTGTCGTGATAGTGCTGTGAAACTCATATATTTGTAATATCAAAATATCCAATAGCCAATCACACAAAAACTATTTGCCACAAATTCAATCTTCCTACGTTATCAGCATCAACACCGCTTTTATTTTCAGAATTTTTTGTGTAGTTCCCCGTGCGAACATCCCTTGCCATATGACATTGGAGGCGTCAGTTACCACATATCGACATGGGAATGTTCGTGCAGTTATCCAAGATTTTTCATGCTAAAAAAGGCTATATTTGTGAGGTACTATCGGGAACCAAGGCCCTTTGAGCATAAGGGAAGTGCAATGGGCGGCCCTCTAATAGCTCTGCAAATGTTTATATAAAGTGTGCAAACGACATTTGCGTTTAATGGACAAATTTTTATCGAATTTTGTAACTCATGGATGCTGGGACATTTATGTTGAATAGCAAGAAAGTTTAAGGCATCCAATTTGACTCTACGTCAGATTTTCACCACGTAAGAGCATTTTCCGTCGTTTCACTAACTAAAGCATTAACAAGCTTCCTGACTTGATTTAAGTGATCACGTAAATTAACTGTCGTAACTTAAAACTACGATAAAATAAATCAGGGCAGATTTAATAAAAAATATCAGCATTTAAGCGTCACGATGCAGCTAAAAACTTTCGAAGCAAAGCATCAACGCGTCAACTTTCCTCATTGTTTGAGCGACGTGCGTGATCGTTTGCAAAGCAAAGAATAGCGGTTGAACCGCGTCTCGAGTCATCTGAATAACTAGTGATACGAAGGAAAAATAATTGGATAGTTGGCGATAAGATATATTTCTAAGAAAAGATATAAGAGCGCAAACCTCAGAATCAAGCTAAATGTTGTTTCGTTTTCTCGTTATGAGAATATAGAGGTGTACTAGGCAATCGGGCTGTGCACGAAAGGTGCACTTAGAAAATTTAGGAAGTAAAATGTTATAGTCTTCTTTTTACGTTAGGACTTTTAAGTTTATCCGAAATTTTTAGACTAAGATTTTGTAACTTCTTAGAAGGTGTGAAATTATTTATTGATAACAGCAAGAGTCGATGATATGATATGCAAAATTTGCGCTCTTTATAACACAGATAACAGAGACTCTAATTAGTGACGCGCATGAATGGATTAACGAGATTCCTACTGTACCTATCTACTATCTAGCGAAACCACAGCGGTGGGAACGGGCACCGCGAAGTCGGCGGGGAAAGAAGACCCTGTTGAGCTTGAATTACAGATAACAAAGTGTTGCACATGCACTGCTTTGAACCACATATATAATATATAGTAACCACATATAGTACAATTAATCCTTTGCCACATGAATTAATCTGTATTTCGTGCAATATCGAGAAAACTTTTCCGGAAGCGGCGGATTGAACCTGGAACGTTTGGTTGTGAGCAGCGTACGCTCACCACTATACTTTCTAGAGCTGTTGCTCGGTTCCTTAAGGAACCTCGCAATGCAAGTGAATAACATCGCACGTGCAAACGCACTCCGCGCGACAAACACGACAAGTGTATCGCATCACAGTACACGCTGTATCATATGTGTAACACTATGCGGAAAGGGTTAGTCGAGCGATAGTCTAAATTTTGATTACAAAATTTTCAGTTTCGAGTGTCAGCTAATTAGTGATGCATTACATCTATTTTCTTCCCACTGCGCGTATATGCAGACACAATTTAACGTAATAACACAATGATTTACACAGCTATTCAGTAGGCACAAGTCGAATGCCCAGCGCTTAATTAGTAGGAACGATTTTGTTATCTAACTTTCATTGCATATTTCATAATATTAATGCGGATGAAGTTACTTTTCACAAGTTAAGGCCATGTACAGCAGGTAAGATGAAAAATTCGTCTGTGATGTTTCATTGTATATATTACTATAATGTCGGGCAAATTCTCGACGCCGTCATATCTAGGATTATGCAAACATTTACCATGTCCGTGTCTATGCTCTCTGAAAAGTATGTGTTCGCTGCTGTTGTCTGTTCGCTATGCAGGCGAAAATTCATTCAAATCTATCAAAAGTTATTGTTCGTAGACTATATTAAAATCTATACGTTTTATTGCCCATACTGGCTGCTTTCATTGTCGTTCCAACGCACGCAGCCTTGTGGTTGAGCAACGACGAACAAATAACGCCCAGGTTTATGCAGTTTGATAGGTCACGCAAACATATATAGTAAATTAAGCGATAATTCAGTCCTGAGCGTACGACATGTCAGCCAGGTTGAAAGGTATTTTATGCTTCTGACCTGTATGGATTGTTGAAAAACTTTAAATGCCTAACGTGTGGCTAAAGCCCGTATGCATGTGCACGTTTATCAATAGAATGTTGAACAATTATGGACACTATAGGTAAAAATATTTTTTATTACTTGAAACTCTTTTCAATTTATTATGTGAAAATAAAACATGATTGCTTAGCAATTGTTTGAAATTTTCGATGTTTAATAATGAATGGACTTCTAAATCAAACACAAGTTATTAAATTACTTTTTGAGATATAATATGTCATAAAAGATCATGTAAACAAATTATCTTATCGAATACATTAGCATTGCTTTTCTGCGGATATTTAATCGTCCGTTGTATTTGTATTGAGTCTGCCTAATAGACTAAGTCAAATAAAATTTTTCGCCAACTATTCAAATCGTAATGTGAGTCGGCTGTATACTGTAGTAATTCATAGGAATTTTCTTGTAAATTGCTATAAACATCCACCAATGTACTACAGTCAGCACCACCAGCTGATAAAAGTGGTTACCACAGTCTCTATAGTGACAACCAACTAAAGCGATCCGTTATTTGTGTGGCACGTGATGAAACTTGCGCTGTTGGCATATAAAAGCACATACTGGGTTTGATTTTATGAGTCCGAATAACGTATAAATGGTATGCTCGGATAAATATTCCTAACTTTCACGCAACAATCCAACAAACTAGGCTGATCGTGCCAGGTAAAAACGCTCGTATACTGTTGTGAAGTCAAACCAAGCGAAACAAGCAAGCAAAGCACAGCAACCTGCCACACCCAAAGGAATTACATATCATTGTGTCGCGGACACTTCAAAACGTTTCGACAGTTAGCAACAATTATAGAAATTAGTTCATAATTCGCAAATCGACAAGATACAAATATTATATATCACACAATGTACTTGTGCATATACATTTAGTCTTTTTAACAAACGTCACCTTAAAGGTGATCTAAAATATTCGTGACGATTTTATCTTCAAATCTCTGTTGTGGTACTTATAAAATACAAAATCAACCAAAAATATTGCAACTTACTAACAAAAGCAAAACTGAATCGAAGCCGTCCAAACTTTCAAAATTGACGGTAATGCCAAGATAAGTAGAACTATCTGTATTCTTTCAAATTATTACATCTTTGACCCATGTCGCCTTTAGGAGCCGGACGTCACAACGTTAGAAAAAAGAACAGTTTAGAGCGGGAGTTCGGGGGCGACAGCCCCCGACATAGACTTAGGCTTAGTACATGGCTCATATAGGGGTCTTACCTTAGGCTAAGTCTTAGGCTTAGTATAACGAGAACGGCATAACAAGTATTTAACTTCCGCCCCTAAAGGTTATATATTAATTAATACAAGAATAATTAAGATTTGGTGTATGATTGTAATTTTAACAATTTCTTTCGTTCAAACATTGAAAATGTATATTACAATACATACTCATAGGGGAGAGGGGAATTATACCAATGGAATTTGCTCACGGGGAATTTTTAGCAAAAATAGGTTAAATTTTGGCAAAAATTAGGGGAAAATTGGTAAAATGGGTGGCAAATTATATAAAACATGGTAACATTGGCAAACATTAAGAAAAATTTTGAATCTCAAAAAGTTTTGAAAATTCATCCACCATTGACGACCTATCCTGGCTAATCTACCGCCGGGTGACCCGCTATCCCAACCTGGGACTTCAGACCTTGCGCATGTATGTATAATACTGAAGACTTGAATTTTGCATTATATGCTAAATTAAGATAAACCGTTTATAGTCAGTGCATGTTGACAGATTTTTTCATATAAATTTTAATCGCAAAAAAGTTGAACGTAGACGTATATATTCGATGCAAATATCTCGTTGCCCGAGTAGTATGGTTTCTGACAACTTATTGTTTCTTATGGCAAGAAATTATTGCTGATCGAAAATGGTTTCACAGGATAAAAATGATTTTCGAACTTTTGATGTTGTTGATCGATTTCAACGTTGTGTTTTTCAATTTAACAGTGAAAAAAGTTTAAAAATTTTCGACTGAGCAAACGAATGTAAAAGCATAAAGGAAGTCAGGCATAAAATATACTGTCTGCTTAGCTGTTTACAATGACAAATAGGGGCATAGTTTTACTTGCCCATGTCAACTTTATGGGCCGGACGTTATAACGTTAGAAAAAAGAACAGCTTAGAGCGGGAGTTCGGGGGGCGGCAGCCCCCGACTTAGGCTTAGTACATGGCTTATATAGGAATTTTAGGTTAGGTAAGACTAAGTCTTAGGCTTAGTATATTGAGAACGGCATGGCATGCATTATACTTCGGCCCCTAAAGTTGACATAAGTCTTTCACACCCATTCAGCTGAAAAATCCAGAGCACACATCTTAAATATACAACAAGCCTTATTTATCATATATGCCGTGCAAAAGCAAAAGACCGTATCTTACTTTTGCAAAATTTCGAGATAAATGAGATTTTATAATTTTGATTCAACAAATTAGTTTTGCCTATTTAGTTTTTTTGCACAGATATAAGTGGTGCCGCAAACCAGGGATGCAAATCGAAAGCCTTATAATGGCAGTTCTTATTGCAAATTGCGGCAAAAACCAAATTGAAAATAAATGTTTTTATGTCCAAAACAGAAAAAGCACACTGAGTGTAAATAGTCATTATCGTCCAAAATTGAATTGAAAACAAGCTTAGCTGTCAAAAATGAAGTTTCTCGAAATTTCGCCATAAATGTCCAATGTTTCTCTAAAAAAAGAGTCACAGTAGTTTTTAATGTCTAGTCTACGGTTTATATAGATTTCAAATACTATGACGAAAAGCTCCTGAATGTGGTTTTCGGATACGGAACGTTACCGTGAGCACAAGCTTTAACCACAATACAGCGAGTGCTTTAATAATTTGGGCTTAATTAATGTATATATACAATGCTGTAAAATACATGTATGTTTTGCCTTATTACTATTTGCAAACTATTGTTAAACAATAAGTAAATGTATGTTCTTCGATGTCTCAATCTATATGTAGTCAAAAAATTTCGTAAACAAACTCCAACCTCACTCTCACGCCAATGTTTTAAAGCTGGTTTTCAAGAACGGTTCTGTTATAACATTAGAGGCTAGATTTGCGGCAGTAGTAGTAATATATATTTCAAACGTCGGCCTTAGCGTCCTAAGCAGCAAATTATGTATTCTAAATCAGATATCACGCCCCTGATGCGAGGGGACGTATGTAGCCGGATTAATAGCCTCAATTTTTGCGTAAATCATGAAACGATGTAAAAAGCGAAAAACCTTTTATATTGGATGAGGCTATAACCAATGACCGCTAGCTTACCAACCGATCCCCCAACCGCTGCACCATTAGAACAGTAATAACAGATTTAATATAGTGTATAATGATGTTGACATAGGACTCACTAATTTTATATTAGCACACTTACTGTTAATTCAACGTAATGAATATTTGATTCCTGTTAGAATAGTGAAACACCACCGTACGTATAAGCCCAATCTGCGGTGGACCGTATTGAATAATTTAGCCCATAACTTGCACAAAATCCGTAGACTAAATGTACATTTTTATATAATTTTTATAATAAGGATTTTATTTTAACGAAGAGAATGACGTGCTGCTAGAATGTTGCTATGAACAGTGCTTTTCGATATACATGGACGTTTTCTTCGTAATAAAAGCATCAAAAATTTTTATTGCTTGTCTATTTACGTTAGATATCGTGTTGGCTGCATTGTAAATCTTGAGGGAGAATAAAGTTCAGTTCAGATTCATTTGCATGTTTTATGTTCCTGTTAATTTCACAGCACCACTTCGTTCAGTGGTATTTACTAATTAGTCTCGCATCACAAGTCGGTCACCGCTTTTGGCAGGCGATTCGACGACAACGTCCGAGACTGAAAATCAGACCAATCTCTAGTTAATATATACATATTTACTCTCTGTGGGTTTGAGCGGCGTTGTTACGTAGATAAATACATTGTTAGAATACACAAGTAACAGGCACATGTAGACATAATCCGAAAACATAATTACAGCCTGACGGTTGTGACAAAAAGCAGTGTTTCCTAATGCCTATGCCATATCTATCTTCTCCAACGCCCACTATCGATAAATGCCGGCGGTTCACATTGTGAATTGTAGTGTTAACTCAGTTTGCCGTACTGTTTGTTGTGCTGTTATTCGTTTACCGTGTGATTTTGCTTAATGAGCAACCTATCATCTGCTCCTCGATAGCTCAATGGTTTGCGCGCGCAACTTTCGCATGTACAACCTGCGTCGACTTCACATCTCTGGTGTTGACTTGAATTTCTGAAACATTGCTCCACACTAATCAAAATTCGGCCTTTTACGTGACTAAAGAAATACATGTGTCATACAACGAGTTGCTTTTCTGCTGTCCGCAAGCATAATATTTTAATGACTGTGTACCTTATGTTCTGCTACTAAAATCAGCTGTGATTTAAGGCTTTTTACATCTTGTGTTACGTAACAAAATATATATTGTTGACCCAAGCAGTTCAAATTTCAGGCTGTGGAAAGTTTGAACATACAACCGCCTAAGTTTATGCATAACAAAACTGAAAAAAGATATAGCTACCGTAGAGAAAGTCAAAGCACGTATGCAAAGAGAAAAATGTCACGTATGTCCATTTGGAACTACTCTATTTTTGCAACCAGTAATGCAGCAACTGAGCTTTTTTGTTCAATTAACTAAGATAGCAAAGTTATACTAAGATCTACAAGTTTTTTGTAGCGGTGTCTGGTATGATATATCGTTGCTAGTCATTGTGCGTTGCATATATTCCAAAGGATAAGAGTGAGCTTGTCAATGTTTACATACACCAATTTATTACATGATATTTAAATAGTGTGCCTCCCTGAGAGGTATTGAACAAAATTTATAAACAAATTGCTGTAAAAATGCATTTATTGCCGTTGGTTTTATTCTTTGTAGCAGACATTAATTACGCAATACGCTGGTTTCAACCATGTAGCTCCTGAATCCAATTATAAAAATGTTTGCATACTGTTGTTGTGATAGGTCCTATTTTAATACAATACACAATTAATACACAAAATCAGGTATCAAAATTTAGATGTTTTAATAAGAATTATCAAAATGGACCATATGGCTGTTTACAATATAGGTACCATGTAATTCATGAAATGTTGTTGTAGCTCTAATAATTGAGTAACCCGTAGAGGTACTTGGTTAATTTTTTTCTGTTGGACGCCATTAAAGGTTCGTGTGTTTATGTACAGTATATATTATGTTTAGGGCTCCGCCTGTTCGACAGGACGAATCAAACAACATCATGTTTTGTACTATAAACTGATATTTTGTTATTATCGTTCGTAAATAGGCTGTAAATTAACCGATTTAGTACAAATTTTCGTAGGATATGACATTAGATGGCTTGACTTCAAAAGTAACATTGACGAGGTAAACGTTCGTACCAAAAAGACAGCTTATAATATATATATATTTTTATGCCAAATATATACCAAGTGATATTGAGGGGAGGAAATGAAATGTCGGTCATGCTGTTCTCGATATATTAAGCCTAAGACTTAGGCTAAGCTAAGGCCCGTATATGAGATATACACTAAGCTAACCCTAAGGTCGGGGGGCTGGCAGCCCACTAACCTCCCTGTCTAAGTTGTTCTTTTTTCTAACGTTATAACGTAACGCCCCTCGGGGTTACGTGGGCCCCGAATCTAAGCATTTTTTGTTGGGTATATTCGACTATAACCTTCAGTCCGATTTAATATCATTTTAGATGTAGAAAATTCTATCAAAAATTGGCATTACCTCGCTTGTCATATCGCCACCGCCTGCGGCAGGCGCAATGTACCACCTAAAACTATGCACAACAATGGTTTTTACTATCCTCAAAAACAACAGCTTAGTGCGGGGTTAGGGGTTCGTAGCCCCAACATAGTCTTAGGCTTAGTCTATTGAGGGTGGGGGAAAGTTGCGCATCTGGGTTTTACATTGGCGGCTTATCATGGCTGCTGAATGCGATGAAAGCAGCTATATTTGCGTGTTATTCATTGTTGTATTGTTGGACACAGAGAATAATGAAATAACGTTTATTAACAATAATAACACGACAGTTGGATAGCAAAAAGTCTTAAGTCGTTTTACCGCATACCTATGACATACAAGCACTTATATACTTTTCAACAGTACATATAGAAACTTCTACAATACACAGCATTATTACAGCATATTCGCGAACATTCTTGCACATGCGTGTAGCTAGCTAATCAATAACTATTCGACGATTGTGCTCGCCATAACAGATCCTCGCTAAGCCTTAGTGTTTACCATCTGGGCGCGACAGCGATAGAAAAGGCGTTCCGGGCTTAGGCGCGTCGATTGTCGTAGTTCATCCGATCCGCTCTTGTCAGTGTTCCGTTTTTGTTATCCTTACGCTGGCGCGGTGCGGTGTTTTCCTGCTTCGTCGGTGCATTTCGACTTATTGGAACGGCGACTGTAGGATCGGGTTTATGCGGCTGGACCTTTTGTCGTGGTTTGTCACCCGGATTGTGGTCTTCTACTGATTCGTAGATAGGATGCATTTGTGCTACGTGTCGCCGCCAAGATCGGCCCACATGGGATAACTTTTTCATTGACGCTTCGACTTCTGTAGCCTACGTGGTCCTAGGGGTGTCTGGTCCCACCGTAGATTACACACAAACTACAATAATTTTCGCACCAAATACTTCAATGCAATCTCCAATGCTGTTTTGTTTCCTTATTCTTAAGGACATAATTTGTCAAGACTTATAACAACTATCGTTTATTTCTTCCAATACAATACAACGCAATCCTAATAATACTCATATAAAGCATATAAACGGCTTAACCGTACTCACCTTGACTGCATAGCTTCTGTGGCCGACTGAGACCCTGATCTAAATGCACAACCGTTTAAATACGAGATCTATATGCTTTAATCCCAATTTTCTCTTTATTGATTTCTCTAAGTGATCGAAATTACATAGTAAGTTTTTCAAGTTTTACTCTGGTTTTACTCTCGTAAAATGTTCTTTTAAACCTATGTGAATTCTAGTCGTTAGAGAATAAAGTTTTATGAATTTCCCCGAATTCTTAAGTATAAGCAAAATTTAAGATTTTATTTTGGATTTAGGAAAATCTGGCAGATACACATACACTTATCCGCTAATGTAGGCCTAATACTAATGCGTCATTCACAGAGAAATGTGTGCGCTTACTTGACATCATCAGCATATACCCACGTGTGTATGAAAACATTACATTCGATAGTATGTAACCACCTCCTTGAGTTGTTACGCAAAGCTGGTTTTATTAACAACATTCGTACGTTCTTACGCATAAGCGCTTGTATGTAACGACATTGCTAATGTTGTTACATAAAAGCGCTAATGCGTAACAACATTCGTACGTTGTTACGCATAAGCGGTTGTATGTAACGACTTTTCCAATGTTGTTACGTTCTATTCTTTACGCTCGAATATTGTTACAAGCATTCGAAGATTTGTAACAACAATCGAATGTTGTTACGAACAGTGTTAACCATACATGCTCAAAGTCCGGGGTCTCAGGGTATGGTAACCAGTGCCTCGGGGTAGGAGGTCAGCGTTCGGACTGCAAGGGAGTCAGACTGTTGGCGGGGGTAGGACATAGCCGAAATATCACAACCATGCACATGCAACAGTGTCCGTTAAACGTGAACTTTTATAATAAAGTATACCCAATCTGTGTTCCTCAGATACGTCTCACATAATCAATTTTCTTTGTCAAGTTGCTTCGTAATGTAAACTCAACGAAAGCCTACGTCCGCATATTTTCCAAAGCTGGTAGGTACAATTAATTTACTGGTTAATTGTACGGATACATGAAGCAATTTTATATCGTTTTGTCATTATTATATCATTTTTTATTCATTATATCAGCAGCAGGGAGTAACCGGAATTCCGGTTCCGGGCGCGGTTCCGGCAAAGAACAAAAATCATACCGGAACCAGAATTCTGGTTTAAAAATTTTGTTTGAAATTTTCTACGTTTTTGCTTCATCCTGTAATCCAAACATATGTAATATATATTATACAATGACCAAGCTCCAATACAACTATGCAAAAGAAAAGATTAGCTAAGCTATTTGCCGTGTGAAACGTAAGTAGGGCACATAATTTCAGTAGTAATTTTTCATAATAAAGTGCAGGAGTTTGTTAACAAATCAAAGCCAAGTCGATGCTTGTAGCAGCTATTTTACACATTCAGAACTCTCCGGGTTACGTACGAATTAAACCGGTCCAACTGGGTAACAGAGTATGGCTTACGTAAAAGTACTTAGCGTATGCTTGGCTAACAAATTGCGTCGAGCATCAGCCAGTGCACTCGTAAACTTTGTAAATCAGGCTAAATTGAAGTAAAGTAACGTTATCTGCAACGCAGCCAGAAACTCCTTTCTTGGCAATGAATTGTATTTATTGAAACTGTGCGAGCAGCATCACAGTTTGTCTCATTTATAACATTCTGATTAGAAAGTTATCATCATTATCATCTAACTAACGGGCAATGTCTGTCCAACGCTAGGCTAAACAGTGTCTCTTACCACTGGCCAGAAAATTACTTTCTATCTATTAAATTTTCTTAGAATCATACAAACCAATAATTTCAAATTTCCTACAGAACAACATGCAACAAACATATGTGTAGTATAGGGAGGCGACTGGGGACAAAGCGAAAGTGTTTATTTTACGCTCCAAACGTTGTAAGCACATTCAATTTTACGCAGTATATGCGAGGGTGTATAGTGGAAGGCTTTTTTCGCTCTGGGTGTCCAAAAACCGACATATTGATCGAAAAATAACCATTAGCTTCCTCAGTCTCTTTAAAGTTTCAGAAAGGAAATGCCCTCGCAATACATTAAGTTTAATGTAAAAGTTATTTTTAATGGATTTTAAATCCACTATACCTTAATTTCTTCCTTCCTCCGTTTTACTATATATAAATTTCGAAGACCAAGTTCCGGTTCCGGATACGGTTTAAATGCACGGATCCAGTTGCTGGTTCCGGTTATTCCCTGATCAGCTGCTTTATATATTACACCACAGCGATAAAATTGTATATCCCTAATCTTGTTTAGCCGGATAAGTACTTAAAATGGTGTAAGGTGTCCACAATGAGTTACACTTGTAAGCCCAAAAACCAGCAGTGGAGATCGCCGGAATTTATCGTTCAGGCCTGTGAGAAATTTTAGCAACGCTCGTTACCCTCCATATGATCAAATTTCAATTAATATCGATAATCCTGTTGCACATAGCCGGTATATATTTGTAAAATATATATTTATAGGAATATGTATATTTTAGGTATGAAGTCAAAAAGGAAAAAAATTCTAGCAAGTTGGAAGACGTATTACTTCCCAGCTAGCAATACATCACTTTGGCCCCCAATCAATAGAACAACCCAACCAATAATTTTGTTTAATCTTTCATATGTGGCGCGATAGATAACATGTACGGCATAGAGGAAAATGCGATAAAAATTTTTTCTATGGAATTTTAATGGTAATGTTACGCAATACACAGTTGATGGTACTTATTAATTTTGGCATGAAACTACATACACGAAATTTTATAGTGAACGCAATCTGCTTGTGTTTACCATTGGAAAATATCACAACATACATCACCTCGAATTATGTAATATTGTGATATATAACTTAATATAATATTGTAATATATAACTAAGTTTTTCGGTTTCTCGCAATTGTCCAACTTATATTAACAATTATTATTGACACATTAGACGTATTTAACTATTTAACATATGAATATAATAGAAAAATAAGTTACATATAGTCAAACAATTATAATTATCTGTACCGTAATATTTAACATTGATTAAACAAAATGTGTATGAACCCCAGTTCGGATGCACAAATTGTGTAATGGTGATATCACTCTGCCAGTCTCGCATGATGTTAAGCAAACAACAGCAATTTCAAGTGTTGCACTCAAAGGCTTTATGTAATTATGTGGTGAGGCAGGGTTACACAGCTCTACACTGTAGAAAAATTTTATTGCCAGTCAAAATTTTATCAATATTAGATAATCATAAAGTAAGAAATAATGTAGCCTATGAAAAAAGCGAACTCGTACTGAAGTAAGAAGTGCAATAGATTACTTTACTAAAATGATGTTTCCACTGTTACTGCGTTTCTCGTAATTTCTGCATTTGCTGCCTCATATTTATCAACCAATGAGTCAATGGTTTAGTCAAATGCGTACAGGTTTGGGTGGCCCCTACAAATATCCTGTTTGGAATATAAAGCATCGTTTCTAATTGGATAGAAATGGTGCTCGAATTTGAACAATTATCTATACTAAAAATTATTGAAGTATCACTATATATTTAGCAGGGTTACGTGGCTTCTCACCCAGAAACCACAAATATAATAAAATTTGCATTTTAATTAAGAAACGGTAAAATGTCCTACTATAAATCAAAACATATTAAACGATGTATATTAATATATATTAAACGATAAACAAATCTAATAATATATTGAACGGCATAAATATAGTACTTCCGCACTTATAGAAGTAAGAACGCGATTGGGTCTAACTGATATTAGAATTTCATGATTGGTATTGGTCAGTGCCTCGACAAATGCATCAGCGTTCATCCTCGAACATAAAAGTGTTTGCAACGGTGTCTGAGGCCCTGCCTTAAGAAACGTTGAAAATCAGTAGATCTGCTGTGACAGTCAACGTAGAACTAAATTGAGAACACGCCAAAATTTTATTATTTTTGTTGTCTAGATTTAGCTTTTCTATTTTTTGCAGCGTGATTGAAAACATGCTCAATGTTACGTTTAAAGCCGTGCGTGAATCTAATGCGTTTAACGCGTTAAATGACCTTTTAATACACTCGCTCGTAACAAAACAAGAAACTTAATTCTCAGTTAAAATTTTGCAGATTTCACTTCTGGAGCATTTTTAAACTTTGGTTGATTGATCCAAAGCAGCTACTCTACAAAAAATTGTATAATGCCAAAGTTGTAGCTGTCGATGAGACAATTATCATCTTCGATCATACTAATTATATTACTTGAGTTATAACCAAAACTGTTGAGGGAACATTAACTGGCAGAATTCAAAACGTTTCATATTTGTGTTTGTTTAATGAGAATTTCAGTAAAAATGATTGAAAGGACGCAAACTCGAAGCTACGTATATATTATTACGTATAGAATTAATAAATATAAGAAATCCCTGTTCAGTGGAGAATTATGCGTGTCATAGAGGGACAAACAGTATTTTTTGCACATTGAAGCGCCATTTGAGGGAACTTCGTTCGCTACGTACACTTTATTTCAATAACCGTTTCGAAGCGAAACCAAATATGGTCAAGTGCGTTCAAAAATATTTTAGTAACTGAAAACTCACGCGGCCACAAAAATAAGAGTGTAAGTAGTCTGTTCAATAACTATTGGTAGGCTATAAACCCAGTGCAAGTTCCAGAAAAAACTATAATGAACTAGCAATACAACAAAGGGCAACGTTACGGCTATTTTCTACTGATACAATAATCTTCCCCAACCCGCCAACCGATCCCACGCGTCCCCTCTTGGGACCGTAAAGTTTCGCGAAAATTGGAAAACGTAAATGAAACTTAAGGAACACTTTAGGTAAACATCGCCAAAAATTAACAAAATATCGAAAATTGAGCGTGAAATTGGGGAAATTATGAACTTCTACAAATTTCGGCATTCTAGCTACCTGCTATGTCCCACCCCCCTGAAACTGGATGACTACCTTAGAGGCCGAACACGGACCTCCCGCCGCTGAGCCACTGGCTATCATACCTTGAGACCTGGGACTTTGAGCATGTATGGATAAGACTGGTCGTAACAACATTCGATTGTTGTTACAAAGCTGCAAAAGCTTGCAACATTCGAGCGGAACAACATTAGCTATGTCGTTATATACAAGGGCTTATGCTTAAGAACGTACGAATGTTGTTACGCAGAACCCGCATTGCGTAACAACTCACGAAGATTGTTATCTACTATCGAAAGAAATGTTTTCATACACACGTGTGTATGCTGACGATGTCGTGTAAGCGCACGCATTTCTCTGTGAGCGATGCATTAAGGCATCCAACCCTTACACTCAAATTCCATATATTTACAACTTATGGCCTAGACTCACACAAATCTCTTGTAAATTTTGTTACTCCCTTGAGAACTCCCTCAAAATTAGCTAAGTCTTAAAATTCTCCTGCATCCTGTATAAAAGTTCCAGCACAAGTTAAATACATTAAATACACATACAGACATAAATAAATGTACACAAGATTCTCCACACATAATAAGTTCATAAACATATTTACACATAATCACACATCTTGTATAGACAGATACACGTACAATACACATACCTTTGCAATACACTTCCAATCAACAACCATAGCGCATAGTAAACACTAAATGCTTGGCACAAATAGTAAGCAACAAATATTTATACAGCAACCGATGATGCAGGGCACCTTTAGTAAATTGCAACTATAGCTGCAGACGGGTTCAAGTAAAGATCCTTTAGGATATAGAGTAGATAGGTACGTACCGTTACATTTCCCAGCAGCTGTACAAAATTCTGTTTATTAATGTTCGTGACATATCGTATTCCCATATTAAATCAGAGCCCTGGCAACAAGGGGCAGGGTTCACGGTACAAGCCCGGCAATTAGCAATTAATACCGCATCGGCACAGATTTCTTCTAAAGTTTGGGAGGTGCGTAAATTTAGGGGAATGCGGGATGTTTGGGTGAATATTTATACTGTGATCGGGTTATCGGGTTATGCTCACCTGAATCTCCATAAGTTACTAAAATAGCTGCTACTTACGCTAGGTAGTCCAGATTGTGTTATTTGGCTATATTTCAAATACACGACAGGTAATTAAGCCGTTACTTTAATTTCAAGATGTGTCATTCATAATTTTACATGTACATATCATCACCTCAGGGTCTACTGCGCGAACTGTTTAGCCGTAATTTTGACGAAAATTGGCGAAATTGCCTAAATTTGCTAAAATTATAGAGTTTGTGACTTTTTACGGTTTCTAGCCGAGTGTCTTACATAAAAGTCTTATATGTCACCATACTCCTTTAAATGACTTATAACTAAGTAGCACCACTAAATCCTGCCAAACCTTCTGATCACTGTAACGGCACGATAAAAGTTTATTTTCACTTTTCGACACTCATAAAATCCCTAGATCTAGAGCATTACAACTGCTCATTCTTTTTCATCCGAGAGGAGTTTTACTAGTCACCGTGTAGCCAGCAGCAAATATTCTAACGAACCTAAGCTGGTCTCCGATCCGCATAACTGTTAAACTGCTATAAATGTTGCCCGCCGCCCCATTGTATGTCGTTTTATGTTACATATTGCAGCATTTAATAGAAATGTTCCCTAATTTCGCAGCTTTTTATTATTTTTATTCTGAACCCAAATATACGCATGCTTCTCTTTATTCAACTAGGCTACTCCTGGAAAACGTAACTATATGCGGTGGGTATCTATCTGACACATCATAGTCATAGTACAGCCAAGTCAAAATACGCCCAAAAAAGCGTGATCACACTGGTGGGCACGAAATTTAAAAAAATATATTTTTAACTAAAATCAGGGCAAACTACAAATTATTGTGTTCAACTCGTTGAGATATATCCAAATATACCCGGCGAGTCTCTGTCCGTCGCCTTGCTTATTCGGAACAACCGATCATAGCGTCCCCACCCGTACTCTCTCTATTTTCATCACTAGCATTATCACATCAGCCGAGTGTCAGCCATCATTCAAACCATCTTCACATGGCGACTTCAACTTCACCTGAAAGCATCGATCGGCACAACCGTTAGAACAGGAGTGCCTGCTAAATCTACCTACCCTAACTTACGTAAAATAACTAGCATAGGTCAAGTCCAAATTTTGCGTCTACTTCCCTTATTTTCGGTACCGTTCGAATCTCTGCCCTACCCAGCTAAATTCACCCTTTGCCACATATTCTTCCTCGTGCCGTTTCTTTCTTTTTCTATCTCTTTTTAGCGGACCTATTTGGTCATTCTTCTGTTTGCGCCTCGTATTTGTCTCGTTGTCGTGTCCTTCTTGCGACTTTCGGTCGCTGCGTTGGCTGTTTTCTTTTGTCTTAGTAGCCTTGCGCCCTGCTTTTTGATCTGTTTCTCAGTCTCTTTCTCTTTTCTCGGTCTTCCCTCTTCCCTTTCTTTCTTTTCTTACTCTCTTTCTTTCTTTCTATCTTTCTTCCCATCTTTCTTTCTTTCTTTACTTCTTTATTTCTGTCTTTCTTTTCTTTCTTTGTTTTTTCATTTTTTCTTCCTTTCAATAGATCTGTCTTTTTTTCATTCTATCTATCTTTCTTTATTTCTTTTGATCTTTCTGTCTTTTCGAAACGGGTAAATTTACGGAATTAATACTTGACTGCGCAGGAAAAGGCATAAAGTTGGGATCTAGGCAATGCTGGGATGTAGATAAATTAAAACAAGGAAACGGCAAATGTTGTTAAACGGGAAAGTGCTTAGAAGTAAGAAACATGAAGCTGCAAACTGTTGGAAAATTAGACACTTCGCAAACGAAAAGGTGTTAGAAAACGGAAAACTCTGGAGATGGGATAGATATATAAAATAAAACGGGAAAATGTTTCGAAACGAAAAAAGACTTAAAAGGAAAAACGAAACGGGGAAGCATTCGGATACGGGAAACATAAAACTAGAAAATATTATGATGCCAAGCGCTTGAGAAGGTGAAAGTTTTGAGAAACGCAAAAGATGGGTACCGAGAAACTTGGGAAATGTTAGAGAATCGTAAAATTGTTAATAGGGAAACTGATAAATGCTAACAATAGGAACCTCAAGAAATGGAAAATGCTGGGAGCGGAAATATAGTTAAACGAAAGTTTTAGGAAATGAAAGTTGGTAGAAAACGGGTAAACGTTGAGAAACGGTAAACACAGACAGGAAACGAATGATTAGGGAAACAGGTTAATGTTGAGAAATGGGAAATGTTGCGATATGGAAAAGTAGAAATTGATGGGAAACGGTAATTTAGGGAAACATGAAATGTAATAAAACGAAAGATTTGTGAGACTGAAAGGTAACAGTAAAAGGGAAGCTGGAAATGTCTGTTAGTCACAAACATGGGATACGTAAAATCTTTGAAAACGGGAAACTGCAAAATGGGAAATCCTGAGAAACAAAAACTGGAAACGGAAAACTAGCTACTTGGGTAACGCTGGATACGAAATATATTTGAAACAGAAAAGTTGGGAAATCGGGAACCTTCGAAATCTCGGAAATCGAAAGTCGAGAAAATGTTGGGGAAACAGCAAAATATGTAAACAAAAGAATTTTGCTATGTGGGGAAGCTCGAAAATGTTGAGAAACAGGGAAGTAGAGAAACTTGAAACGTTGGGCTACATAAATCCTAGAAAACAGCAGTGTTTGGAAATGGTGAACATGAAACTGGAAAACGTTTGGAAGGCAGACATTTAGGAAACGGAATGGTAGATCACCGGGAAACTAAGAAACTTTCGAAAACACGAAGCTTGTTACTCAAGAAGCCAATAAAAGAAAAAATAAGAGAAGTGCAGGAAATCGAAAAATGTTGGAAACGGAAAACTAGCTAAACAGGTTCTCAGAATAGGAAAAATACAGAGAAACTGCAAAGTTGCGAAACGGCAAAACGTTGGGAAACACTAAAGTAGGAAGACGGGAAATTGAGGTTAAGTGGGGAGCATGCACAGATCTTTCACCATCATAAATCCTTGTTCAACTTGGGCCAAATGTTAAAGTGACCTGGCTCTCGGAAGAATCTGCCCTGACACGCAGGGGAGAAAGTAATTTGTCGCATTCATATTCTTGTGACGTTTAATGGAATTAGAACCATAATACTGCAAAGAAACTAACGCCCAAGGGACATCATTTTAATGGGATAACGTAAATTCAATTTTAGATTTTTCCGGCAACTAGGGTAAACTGGAGTTAGTGGAATATTATCAGGGGCTTCTAAGGTTATAAAATTACTCTGGCGGCTCGGCTCATGTTTCAACCATAAGTACTTAGGGACCCCCAACTAAGCGTTTAAACATCCAAATTTCAAAGCCTCGAATCATAACAAACATAACCAAAACTTCCCGATTTTTCGAACTCCACACCTCCACGGAATCGTATACTAACCATCACCTTGTAAACCGGGGCCCCCAACGCCTACCAGCCCGCGCGGATCCTAATAACCCGCGCGGTATACCAAAAATTCTCTGTCTTTTCTTCCTAAAACGGCCTCTAACAGGTCGCCGGTTTGATATGTCGATAACCGTTCATTTTCTCTAGTAGGCGGCCAGCCAGGGTATAGATCTGATACCTCCCCGGTAGTCTACTTCTCTCCGTTTCCTAAATATAACAAAGAAACAAATAAAGCATCAATGGTTTTCAGGCGCCGTATTCGGTTATATATCTTATCAATTCGAAAACCTCGCGTCGACCAGCACGAGGTTTAGTTTGTTTACCAGTTTGCCGCCTGCCCAGTGTTCGCTTGGCTTGCAGGGCTTTTTCTCGCCATACCACGTACAAAAGTGTTTTTGTTGCCCCAATGTATTTTTACCAGCCGACTGAGTCTACGTCTGCTTGTGTGTGTTGCATTGCCTGGGTAGTAGTCTTCAGACTTGGAATGCTGTTTTTCTGTATTGTCGCTATTAATATTTTCAAATTTTAACAGTTTACTCTCTATGTCTTCAGGACATCAAAGAGGACAACACACCAAAACGGGGGGTAGCTAGGGAGTATAAAATAGGACTGACCGATTTAGCGTCGGAACCAGTCGAGCTTTTGTCCTTACAAATTGACTTGCTTTTCTAAGGCGGTTGTCGCCAAACACACACTGTTTTTTGCTTATCCTTTAGGCTTTGCATTGTTTTGTCGTCGTTTTCGCTCTTTTGGATCGCCCTAGGTGGAGATCTCCCCGTGCACAAACGGTGGAGCGCCTCACCTGGCCTTTTTTTGATTTCTCGGTTTGGATTCACTAAAGGACAACCTTTACGGGCGTTGGAACGTCCAGAGTATGCTCCGCACTCCCGTAAATTTCGTGCATGGATAAAATTTCAAAATTGATAAAATTATTCGCAAAATCTGTCCCGCCTGTGTTCTCAACTAGTTTTCCATTCGTCGGACCGTTTGTTTTTGATTTTCTATTTAGTCCGATGGGTGTTTATTTTACAAAAGTTAGTACGGGTTGTTTTAGCGAGAGAAAATCGAGAAAAAGGGAAGATCGAAATTGGCAATCCGAGAGAAAGAGAGAGAAGATAAAAGAGTGTTTCAAACATAGAGGCAGTCGCAATCACCGTCACGATTTGGCAGCCCCAAAGGTCTCCCAATAAATTAATCAGGCGAGTACATAAATTTTCAACGGAGCTTTAGTCGATGGGAGCCTGGGGTTTTCTCTAAGGGACGGTGATGCCCGTGTAACTCCAGGAGTTTCGGATCCGTCTATACAAAACCGTGTAGGCCAAATAGAGACAAAGGACGGAGTCATTTGCACCTAAGGTCGGGACGGTTTGTGGATGTATGGGTTAACATGTTAGCAAACGCATAGCACCTCACACCATGCTACTTACCTTGGTAACTTACTAGCTAAGGAACGTGATAACCTTCAAGCAAGGACTTAAATGGTGCAAATGTGTGCAGACCTAGAACAGCCAGCATTGTTATGGAATGCTAGTGAAGTGAGTAAAACCAGAAGGAGGTGGAGCCAACCGCGAGTACTAAGAGGTTGAATAACTCAAAAGTTAGCTGGTCCACTCCCTTGTAACCGAACGCGATGGTATTTCAAAATGATCTCGCCGTATCCAAAGCTCAAATCCAAATCAAAACTTTGCAACGTAGACTCTCTAGTCGTGCATCCACGGCGGAGATCTTCATCGAAATCACGCTTCCACCTATGCTTCCTTTCCCATTATCGCTGCTAGGTTCTCGGCTGCACAACGCAATTCCGGGTTAGCTGTAAGCTAAAGTATTAACCTAACATGACAGAATGAACACGGATGACTCCAGTCTCAAAGGGAAGTATGCAATTGAACGCAGGGCGTTCGTAGGGCCAAGTGCTCACTAGTATGCCGGTAGCTGTAATGTGACACCTGATGGAAGAGGACAACATTTACAGGGCATGGATCTCGTTAATCAAACGTGGGGAAAAGTAATACGGTTTCATTAATAAAACCTTTTAAAATTTTGGCTCACCCAAATTTCAGGAAAATAATACAAATTTTTATCATCGTTGGGACATCGTCCTGGCACCATGTGTGGTGCCTTGTAGTGGCGCTATACATATTTGTATGTCTGCTCTAAACTGTATAATTACAATGTTCTTTTGAAATACGCCTTGGAATATTAAACTGTACCCGTCTTTAGTTGATTGCCTAAGCGATAAATAATTCCCGGTTGAGATTAATTAAGAAACTTAAGTCGAGTTTGTTAGGGCAATACGGTGGACCGGTAGTTGTGCTAAATTAGGAAATAACGTAAGAGTAGTCTGTGTATCTAATATTTACCTTGATAACGTAAGGACAAGCATATGTTGATGCCGTACGGCATTACTAGGTCTTGATCATCGAGTACACGGAATTCTACTCAAAATAAAAAAGGGGCCTGGGGCAGCTCTTTAGTGCTACTGTGTACAGGCGAAGGTCCGAAATAGCTTCATGAGAGTTTTAGGGATTTACACACGCGGTACTATGATCAGAGAAATTAAGCTTAATGGGAATTTTAGGCCAAGGAGGGCAAGGCATTTTAGGCCTTACTATTTGTGAGTACGCCTAAAGGTTGAGCCTCCCCTCAGGGGGACCTCGATACTACTAACCGTGTGGGCCGATATAGGGGCCAGGCCGAACGCCCTGGTAAACCCGGCGGCAGCCTGTTAGTAAGCGGTTCCCTTAGGTCAACTAGCAGTTCACCGAAGAGTCGTAGAAGCCGGGGTTGTCCAGGCATTACACCGAAAAAAGGGTGGTGCAGTTGGGATCACTTAGCTCCAGAATTAGTCCTAGTACACTAATGCATAGTTACAAGGCTATTTTCTGAAAAACGTTTCAACACTATGTTGCAAGTTCAGCGCATAACCCATTTATTATATGTTGCTATACCTACTCAAGTTTAATATAAATACCAATCTAGCGGAACTTGAAACCCACCAAATTTTAATTAGAACGATAGTTGAACTATACTGGTAATATGTACTAGGATCAGTTCTGGCCCTAAGGGATCCCAGCTGCACCACTGTTTACTCTATCGTGGTGCCCGGACAACCCCGGCTTCCACGACTCCCCGGTGATCTATGCGATGGCCTAAGGGAACCGCTTAGCTTAGCAGGCTGCCGGCGGGTTAACCAGGGTGTTCGGCCTGGCACCTGTAGTGGCCCACGTATCTAGTGGTACGAAGGTCCCCCGAGGGAGAGTCAACCCTCAGGCCTGCTCACAGGTAATAAGGCTGACTTGCCTTTCCCTCATGATTCACTTGATCCCTAAGCAGGGTTCTCTGGTCCTAGTGTAACCTTGGCGAGGTTCCCCGGCAGTGTCCCCTACGAATTATTGTCCCGTTCTCATCCTAAAGTAAAAAATCACGACTGGCCCTATAATTTAAATGGTGACAAAATTTAAGTCAACTATTTTTATGTTGGGGCACTGAGGCGGAGGCCTCAGTGCCCTGATTGTCAAGAATCCAATCACTAGCGCTATATACTGGTCAGTGAGCAATGCAGAGCGAAAATTGGCTGTGGGTTGTTCGCGGTAGGGTGCTCCTGAAAATTCAAGCGGATGCGGATACAACGCGGAATGCGAGGGGTTGCCGCCTCGGGCCTTGACGCGGGGAAGCGGAGAATGGGGATTAACAGATTTCGGGTCAGCAAGCACAGGGTCATGTATAACTAGCTCGCGGTAACGTAAATTTCGCTTCGGTTGAAAAAATCCGTTAAATCCTTAAAGGGGATTGCTTAAGTTACTTGTGAAAACATCCTACCGAGATCAGAAATTTAATCAAGCGTCCCGAACTGCTTCAAAAATGACACACGGTTCAATCGATTTACTATTGATCCTTTTTTGTATTAGGCACACTATATGACATTGCCCAATCGGGGCATACAACTCTCAATTATAATATTCATAATATAACGTGAAATTTTCGGGTGCCCTACAAGACACTCTGGAACACATTTCGCGCCATCTTTGAACACGACACCCTAAAATTTTAATCGAACTAGGCCAGACGAAATGCTTCTGAAACCGATGAATTCCCTGACAATTTTTCGATAGCGGTCTTCTGTCCACTTAACGTTTGGTTACCTATTATCCCTCGATGGTTTAGTACATTACGTGATTCGGACTTCAAGAAAAACGAGGCCAGGGGTCCAAAATTTTACACACTTTCAACAGCGACTGGAGTGGCTCGCGAACGGAATAACTAATCCGGAATTCGCTCCCGGAGAAGCTCCGGGAGAGGGTGCCGACATAGACTTTTCCTGTAGTTGCACGGTTAGAAAACCTACGTCCCACCGAACGTTAATACGATTTAGCTCAACCCCAGCTCCAGTCTCTGTTTCCTGCTATCCTCAACTAGTGTCTATTAAAATGCCGTCGGGTCCGTAGTCGTTTGCGTCACAATTTAACCAGAAGCAGAAGAAACAGCGAACGAATGAGGATTCGATGATGAAGCCCCGATTCAAACAGTTGGGGACAACGCGTGTCACCCGCGGATGCAAACGGCTACGTCTCCCGTGTCTCACCACCTGTACATTGCAACCGGGAACGCTCCTGAAGAGACCGCTTTCAACCAGGACTCCTCGTATTATCATCACTTCCCTTTAAGCTGATGCACCAGACCTTAGAATAGAAATTTGCTTTCTTTTTTAATTACCTTAGAACAGAACTTTTGCTCACTGCCCGATGCCTTGAAACAATTTTGACTAGCACTGCTTAGAAAAGAACGTTTGCTCGCTTTCAATTTCTTAGAATGAATTTCGGTCACTCCTCGGACCTAAAAAACGGAAGAAGGCGTCCGAAGAGCGGGGAACCAGCCGAAACGCGGGCGGGCATAATTTTAACCAATTTTCACGAATTTTCGAATTTTTGTCGGGGTCCAACCGTTACGGGCGCTCGGAGAATCCTTCCTGATGTCTCAGCGTCCGCACGGCAGCCCTTGCATGCGTAAGAAAAACCAAAACCAGTGCAGCCTTCGACCGTGGGGGCACGGCGAAAGACTACACTGGCCCGCTCGAAAACCCGATGAAAACCTAGTAAGCATACAAAAACAGAAAAAATTAGTTAGTGGCGACAACCGCCAAATTTTAAGAGC
>JASANE010013186.1:0-22365 GCA_030248225.1 Trileptium ribeirensis
TATGTACATCTACTTCGTTCAGTTACGTATTGTTCTAGGACTTTCTAACATTTCCTAAACGTGTATCATAGAGGCTGACGAGTTTACGCATCCCGCTGAAAAACAAGAATTTTCTCTCACTCATTTGTGTGTACGACCCAACCAAGAGCTACATTGACGATGACAAAGATGGTTTCCTACGAGGAACCCGGGCGAGTTGTCGACCTATGTTCCAAGGTCTGACCGGCTTTTACTTTTGGGACATTTGATTGCTAGAGTTGGCAACGACAACAAAAAATAAGGTGGTGCCATCGGTGAATTTGGAAAATGAAATTCTCATTCAAAGGGCGCATTGCTATGCACTCAGTGCGAAATGAACACAACGAAAACTTTCTTCAGCTTGTCTGACCATTACTGCTACTCCTGGATGCGCCCACGTTCTAAACGTTTCTACTTGCTCGACTATGTTATCGCGAGAAACCAACACCTCAAAGAAATTACGGTAGCAAGGGCGATACGGGGGGGGCGGAAAGCTCGTCAAACCGCAGCCTAATAATACGCAGCAAAATCGATTTTCCGCTGAGCTGGCCTATTAGGAAAATCGTCCTGATTACAATCAAAAAGAATGGCCTGGCTTGGCGACGATCAAGTGCGTGATGATCTCCGACACTCCATCCCTTCAAGAACCGCTCGCTTAAGACGCACCATCAAAACACGTTCATTTGACTAAGCACCTGAGACGGTATAACCCACATCTCGACAGAAGCACTCGGTCACCCAAAACGGGAAACAGCGATTGGAAACACAGGAGATCTCATGACCTCCATAAAGAAAGTTCATTGGCGATATCACAGCGATATTTCCGCTGGGAATAAGAATGTCGTCACAAAAGAAACTCCTCGCTGCAGTGTTAAATAAGGCGTATGCAAAAATGCGTGGTGAGAAAAATCTTTGTAGCTGCGAACACAGAAGAGGAATATTCTCTTCCCTGAAATCGGTCTTCGTACCTCTAGCGAATCTCTTTGGTTTAGTGAAAACAGCCCACTGCAATAGCCTGATGAGAGATCGTCCAGATATTACAAAACGATTAAAAGAGCGCTCTAAAAGGCTTTTTAAATCAACGAGAAGTGACAGATGTTATTGTAATAACAAACCTGGAACTTCATGCAACAGAACAACAGCTATACGATCCAATCACACTTCCTGAGGTCGAACATGCATTGAAAATTACTCGCACTATACGGAAAGCTAACCGAGTCAGATAAATTAGATTCAGAAGTACTGAAGGACGATAGTAGCAATTTTAATTCACCACTTCCTTGAGCTTTTCAAGCTCTGCTAGGGCCGATAACAACACCAAAGTTTTAAAGACGCCCGAATCGTTACAGTATACATAGTGATTGGAGAATCATAGCGGTATCTCACTCCTCACACCGCTTTGCAAATCCGACCCAAAGTGATGCAGGGTTTCCTAAAAGTTTCTACACGAAAGTCAGTATTGTTTCAGGGACGGAAAATCCACATGTCACATAATTTTGACCTGTAACAGCTCCAGGAATAGGCAATCGAACAACGACAGCAAGTGTACATCGTAATTGTTGACTTCTCGAATGGTTTCGACACCGTTAGCCATACCCATCTGGGAATGTACTGTGGCCATAATATAGCTGCCCCTGGAAATTTACAAACTTTATTCAGATAGTTTCGTCATGACATGTCCGCAACCATTTCGACTGCGTTTGACACGAACAACCCCTTCATCGCAGAGCACGGGGTGAAGCAGTGTTGGCACTGGGATCGTCATTGCTCAGTGTTATTCATCATGACTTGTTCGCTGCCATTTCGAATGCGTCTGACACGAACACCCCTTCATCGTAGAGCACGCTAAGGAGCAGTGTTGTGTAATGGGACCGTTGTTGCTCGGTGTTTTTCACTATGACATCTCCGCAACCTTTTTGACTGCGTCTGACACGAACACCCCTTCATCGCAGAGCACGCGGTGAAGCAGTGTTGCACTGGGATTGTCTATGCTCAGTGTTATTCATCATGACTTGTTCGCTGCCATTTCGACTGCGTCTGACACGAGCACCCCTTCATCGCAGAGCACGGAGTGAAGCAGTGTTGTATACTGGGACTGTCATTGCTCGGTGATTTTCATCACGAAATGTCCGAAACCATTTTGACTGCGTGTGACACGAACACCCCCTTCATCGCAGAACACGGCGTGAAGCAGTTTTGTATACTGGGACCGTCATTGCTCGGTGATTTTCATCACGAAATGTCCGAAACCATTTTGACTGCGTGTGACACGAACACCCCCTTCATCGCAGAACACGGCGTGAAGCAGTTTTGTATACTGGGACCGTCATTGCTCGGTGTTTTTCATCATGAAATGTCTGCAATCATTTTGACTGCGTCTGCCACGAACACCCCCTTCATCGCAGAGCAGGGCGTGAAGCTGTGCTGTGTACTGGGACCGTCATTGCTCAGACTTTTTCATCATGACATGTCCGCAACCATTTTGACTGCGTGTGACACGAACACCCCCTTCATCGCAGAACACTGCGTGAAGCAGTTTTGTATACTGGGACCGTCATTGCTCGGTGATTTTCATCACGAAATGTCCGAAACCATTTTGACCGCGTGTGACGCGAACACCCCCTTCATCGCAGAGCAGGGCGTGAAGCAGTTTTGTATACTGGCGCCGTCATTGTTCGGTGTTTTCCATCATGATATGTCCACAATCATTTCGAATGCCTCTGACACGAACACCCCTTTCATCGCAGAGCGCGGCCCTAAGCGGTGTTGTGTACTGGGACCGTCGTTGCTCGGTGTTTTTCATCATGACATGTCCGCAACCATTTCGACTGCGTCTGACACGAACACCCTCTTCATCAGAGAGCACGACGTAAAGCAGTATTGCGTACTACGCTCGTCGTTGCTCAGTGTTTTCATCATGGCATGTCCTCAATCATTTCGACTACGTCTGAAAACGAACAACTCATCTCTCACTGAGCACGGCGTGAAGCGGTGCTGTGAACTGGGATCGTCATTGTTCGGTGTTTATCTGGCAGCAATGCTTGCATTCGTGAGCCAGAAAACCGACAAAGGTTTCTATCTACGCACCCGGCATGATGGAGACCCGTTCAATATTGCCAGTGCGAAGCAATTCAAGAAAGCCACCTGAATCTGTGTGAAGACGCTGTTGTGCATCTTAGCGATCATGGTTTCCAGCCCATTCGACATTCAAGAGATAGCCATAGCTGTAACTAGTTTCGGACTTCGCATAACCCATAGCAAGCCCACGAAAAGCAGCCTGTGGTGCACGTAAACGGCCACAACCTAAAAACGCTCAATCCTACATAAACCAGGATAACCCGGGTTCAACCGACAATTCACTAGAGGCAGAGAGCAACTGCAGAATTTAATCGGGTTGTAAAGCGTTCGGGGCTTTCAAAGATCACGATGAGGTCCAGACACAACATCAAACTGCAGATTAAAATCAAGGTGGACAACCCTTCTGCTCTGCCATGTTTTCTGTACGCAACTGAGGCTCTCGTGCTGCAGCGGAATTATATCATACAGCTTGTACGGACTAAGCTCCGACGTCTTCGCTAAATTATGTACAACAAAATGCAAGCATGATGCTATCCTCGAACGTACAGACGTGACAAGCGTTGAAACCCACAATATCGGAAAACAACTAACTTCGGAGAGTGACATCCCTTATTTCAGAAGATCGACTATCCAAAAGTGTTGTTTAGCGAGCTTGAACACGGCAAACGAAAATATGAGGAACAAAGACACTGACGTTTAAGAACAGACTAAAGAAGAAATGGTCTATGGGAACATAAATCCAGGCACGTGGGAACAGCAGGCGCCTGACAGAGCAGGATGTCGTGAATCACTGTGCCAGATGAAAAGGAAGAAGAAATGGTCTATGGGAACAGCAGGCGCCCGACTGAGCAGGATGTCGTAAATCACTATACCAGGTGAACAAGAAGAAGAAATGGTCTATAGGAACATAAATCCATGCACGCGGGGATAGCAGGCGCCCGACTGAGCAGGATGTGGTAAATCACTATACCATGTGAAAAAGAAGAAGAAATGGTCTATAGGAACATAAATCCAGGCACGTGGGAACAGCAGGCGCCTGACAGAATAGGATGTCGTAAATCACTATACCAGGTGAAAAAGAAGAAGAAATGGTCTATAGGAACATAAATCCAGGCACGTGGGAACAGCAGGCGCCTGACAGAGCAGGATGTCGTAAATCACTATACCAGATGAAAAGGAAGAAGAAATTGTCTATGAGAACAGCAAGCGCCCGACTGAGCAGGATGTCGTAAATCACTATACCAGGTGAAAAAGAAGAAGAAATGGTCTATAAGAACATAAATCCAGGCACGTGGGGATAGCAGGCGCCCGACTGAGCAGATGCCGTAAATCACTATACCAGATGAAAAAGAAGAAAAAATGGTCTATGGGAACAGCAAGCGCCCGACTGAGCAGGACGTGGTAAATCACTATACCAGGTGAACAAGAAGAAGAAATGGTCTTTGGGAACATAAATCAAAACACGTGGGAACAGCAGGCGCCTGACAGAGCAGGATGTCGTAAATCACTATACCAGATGAAAAGGAAGAAGAAATGGTCTATGGGACAGCAAGCGCCCGACTGAGCAGGATGTCGTAAATCACTATACCAGATGAAAAAGAGTGTTGAAACAAAGGAAAGAAGCTGCGTTGCATACCCTAATCACTGGAGAATTCAGTTGTGACAATTGCTACCGCAAGTATTGTTCTGGGACACAGGAGTCATATCACACAGACACGCATGCAGATAATGACTTTACCTCTCACATCAAACGTCAATTTCAACAACAAAGGATTGTCGATAGGCAATCACGTTAGACACTACGATATTTAGCAGCTATGATTGCTGGGTTCCCAAGAAACCTCATAAAGTGAGCGAATAGGGCAGCTTATGCTACAACTTAAAACTATTACTTCGATAACACTAGAAAGCAATGCTTAGCAGCTCATCGAAACATAAAATGTCGTCATACACTTCACAATAACAATAATTGATGGATTTAGCATCAATAGCGCTTTCGAAACAGCCACAAATCTAACTAACTGTATCAAGCTTATAATAATAATAACGACTGCATTGAAACATAACACAACTAAACCAGCAGCTCCTAACTTAGGTACGATGAAAACTGTATCTGTCAGAACAACAACAATTATTGCTAGCGGTTTGGTTATAACCCCAACCAACTGAAAACCAAATGTAAGCCCAACATCTGGCTATCTATAGATAGATCGGTATAAAACAGCTTTTCAAGCTTTATAAAGCTGAAAGCTACAATGGAATAACACAATTATTATATATTATTACAGTTATTTAGCATTGTACGTGTTAGTAGTCAGTAGGCAGAAGAATTTATGTGATATTACCTAAATAGAACATAATGTTAGTCTAAACCATTGTATCGTCGTAACAATACCTAGCAATAATAACAAACCGCTACTGATGCTGATCTAATGAATATGTTCTTGATGCTAAGCATTGCTCAGTATGTAATTCATTTGTTTTGAGGTAAAAAAGTTGACGATGATTTGAAAAGTTGTTGCTTTTCAGGCATAAAACTATTAAGACCGAACGATTTAGTAGGACTAATGGGTTGGACTTTAATGTTACCAGAGGATTATTCTACGCCCCGTTCTACAATCAACTAACGAAGCTGCAAGCAGTGATGCTCTGTTAATAAACAACACATTAGTGATGCAGAGAGATTAAAATGCAACTGATTTGTGTCACATTTTCAATCAGAACGCAAAACAAAATTGCGTACAATGTAGTATTCTTGCTTATAAAACTAAAACTAAACTTTAAGTATGACTTTAACTTATAACTTTAAGATGAGTAAAACTAAACTTTAAGTTGACCCAGTCGTTTTCAACTTCAGCAATTGAGTTCGACTAGGTAGGCTCAGTTTTAGCCGCTTCTAACTGAAGCTGAGTCAAATGAAACTTTAAGATGACCTAGTCGTTTTCAACTTCAGTAATTCAGCTCGACTAGGCACGCTCAGTTTTAGCCGCTTCTAACTAAAGCAGAGTAGAAGTAAACTTTAAGTTGACCTAGTCATTTTCAACTTCAGTAATTCAGCTCGACTAGGCACGCTCAGTTTTAGCCGCTTCTAACTAAAGCAGAGTAAAAGTAAACTTTAAGTTGACCCAGTCGCTTTCAACTTCAGCAATTCAGTTCGACTATGTAGGCTCAGTTTTAGCCGCTTCTAACTGAAGCTGGGTCAAATGAAACTTTAAGATGACCCAGTCGCTTTCAACTTCAGCAATTCAGTTCGACTAGGCAGGCTCAGTTTTAGTCGCTTCTAACTGAAGATGAGTAAAACCAAACTTTAAGATGACCCAGTCGTTTTCACCTTCAGCAATTCAGTTCTACAAGACTAAGTTTGAGTCACTTTACAACTGAAGCTGAGTCAATGCTTTGTAACTCATGGTGAGTCAAACTTAATTCACCGGCAACTCTCAGCGAAAATTCTAAAACAGTATCTTTTTCTTCAAGTTTTGATAAATATATATATAGTTTGTGATTTCGGAGAATTATAATATAATTGAAATTAGTGACTATAGAAAAAATTGTTATATAACGATCCATTATTGGCATTGGTATATTTCAAATTGGAATAAAATTAGAAAATTTCATGTCCTAAAAATCATAATCTTAAACATTTGGAGTCAAAAATATCACAGCACAATTTTATAATTGATTTTACACGCAATAGAAAATGTAACTTGACAGAGTCGGTGACACAATGTTGTGTAATATTTTTATATCAAAAGCACTAAAGCTTATGTAACTATAACAGTTTCAATGCACTTAAGTATAAGGAATTATAAGTACTTACCAAACAGTATTGTTGAAAAAATAAGTAATTTATTTTTGAAACTTACAATATTAATAACCGAATTATTTTTTGCTCGAGCGAAAAAGCTAAAATGCCGCAAAAAGAGAAAATGAGAACCGACAAAGGAAATGTGAGCCACAACAAAACTCACGCTATCACCAACCCGACGGGTCCCACTAAATACCTGGAAATAATTAGCCCACATTTTTAAGCATGGTTAGATCCAACGATTATTATAAATAGTTATCGATTTATCGCCTCGATTAACCACAATACTCAAAATATAATAGACTTCCTGCTGGGTTTTGTTGTTAAATATATATTTCATATATATTTATTATATAAAATATATATATCTGAATTTCTCCGGCCAATCGCACCTTTAGGGGTCGTACGGTAAATGATTAGAGAAACAGCAGCTTAATGTGATTGGGAGGATTGGCTTGCCAGAAAGCCAGAGGCTACTGGACTTACGTCCACTCTAGGTGCATGGTTCATATAAGGATCCTAGCTGAAGCTATTCTTCAGGCTAAAATTTGGTACAGTGAGAATTGGGTACTATGCTTTTCAATTATGCCCCTATACTATTTATAGATAATTGTTTATATATAGATATAAAAAAGCGTAACTTCGAAAAACTGTTAAAATACTGGTGGTGACTGTGGGTAATGTAGCTAATGCACCAGAGCAAAGCCTCTGGCCTTGTAGGAAACAAAACAAGTGTATATATAATGCCGTCGATCAGTCTCGGCTACAACTAACCCGAAAGATGACGTGATATGGCCGATGACGTAAAATATGTCAACGTAAAGATTGTTTTGCTGGGATTTAATAAAGACAGTTCTGTGAATTTCAAGTAAAGTGTTCGTTCACTTATTTACATAATGTGTTTTCAGAAAATACCGGCGAGCTTTATTGAGCTAAGTTGAAAAAAAACTAATAATGGCTAAATATTTTTCGTTGCCTTAAAGAAACAGGTTTTAAGAAAATTAGGGCGGCTGCGACAGGTTGTGCCAAGCATATAAGTCGCTGGTTTGGCCTTTTACTACATGGTTAACGCAGCCGCTGCGGTGGCGGTAGTCCATGAAGGTAACAATAATTTTGGTCAGTGCAACAGATTTTGCTTGTAATTTAGACCATCTTTCCTTTAAATTTTTGGGATTTCGTTCAAAATTGCTAAAATATTTTTCGCGCCGCGGTGCGAAAGGGTTGGTGAAATCGTACCTCAAGAGCCACAGCATAGCTCAATAGGGGAGTGCCGACACTTAATATATATAAGTTTTTCTGTATTGATTTGATAAACTATGTATTTATAAGAGTAATTAAGAAAAAATATTACATCGACGCTCGGTCTGTTCGCAAGAACCGTTTTAGAATCAAACCAACACCATTAAATCGTTTATTTTAAACGTCAGTTCTCACACGAAAGCACGCAAAAGAATGCTTTTCTTGTGTCGAATATATGAAAAATTGGCATTGTAGTTCAGGGTTGGTATACAATACGTTATATCCACACTCAAAAAGAAATAAAACTAGACACTAGGTAGTAATTAAATTACCCTGTCCCAGGGACACACAAGTCGGAATCTTTGGGGGCGGGCGTGGTCGAAGTCACCAGATATGACCGAGTTCAGTCAGCGATTCGCTTATATTGAACCGTAAGAACATGCAACGATCATTGAGCCATAATATATATAACAACTCACTGTCTTTGGAAGCGGCGGTGGGCAAGGTTACCAGATATTACCGATTTCAGTCAACGACTCGCTTATATTGAACCATAAAAATATGCAACAATCATTGAGTTATAAAATATCTACAACTCACTGTCTTTGGGGGCGGGTGGGCGAAGTCAACAGATATGACCGATTTCAGTAGGCGGCTCGCTTATATTAAACCATAAAAATATATAACCATCTTTGAGCAATAAAAATATATACAAATCACTGTCTTTGGGGCGGGGGTGGGTGAGGTCACCAGATATGATCAATTTCAGTCAGCGACTCGACTATAATTAGTTATAAAAATATATATAACTCGCATTGCAAACTCATGCAAGTTTTGCGCGTTTCAGATTAAAATTACAAATTTACCCGCTTTAAAGCATGGAACATTGGAACAGCTTCGAAGTTTTATGTACTTGTGACCCCTTTATTTAAGAACATAAGATTATGGACAATTTAAAACAAGATAACATGTTCAGGGGACCCTCTTGGGAACTAGCTGTTCCTGCGCCCGTGTAAGCATGGATGGTTATGCGGCGTTCACGTTATAATGCCCCGCTGTTTGGAACTTTTGACCCCCTGTAGTCGCGATCCTACTGCATAGACAGTCAGGGTGACACCCATACTGTAAATCAATTGCCGAAAGTGTACCATACACCCCTAGCGACTACATTTTTTCTTGACAGTGGGGTACACACCCTTAGCTACCAATTTGGGCGAATTAACTATAACGGACACCCTCTGTAGCTAATGCGGTTTATTAGTCAACTGTCCTGTGTAGTTTTTTTCTAAATTTACGATACTTGTATCCAGCTCATATGAAAACTGCTCAAATAATTCGGAACACTGTCAATAAAACAGCCAGAAAACTGTAATACGTGTGACTAGCTACCTTTGAAAAAATTTATTAAAAGCATGGGGTGTCTAAGACACCCTGTTGTCAACAGCGTGCCTGACACTATGTGATGTACATAGGTTCCAAACGTTGGGAACATTATAACGTGAACGCCGCATTAAATGTTAATTGATATGGTAAAATTCGTACAATAATAGTGTTTATTGTTTGTGTGTACCGATGTGTGTTTGAATGTGGGCAGTGTTTCAGTGTCAGAGGGGTGGTGAGGGGGGAAAAGAAGCGTCTCCCCCACGTATTTAAATTGTTTGGATCTTGTTAGGCCTCTCGTCGGTCAGCAACCTCTCTTTTTATAGCGCCCCTTTTGGTAATATTTTGGGTTTAGTTAATAAATAATGCATAAATGTACTAAGTGTGTGTCACCCCCTACTCCCAGGCCCAATTTTTGGAGGCCACGCTTATGCCTATGGTTATGCTCTGTTTATGAAGCTACGCATGATACATTAACATGGCATATGTCACATCATATTATAAACCCCATATATATTATATGTAAAAAGGCTAAAATGTAGTGATTATTAAGGAAATAGCATATTAGCATGCAACTCAGCGGAAAGCTATTGAATAAATAAGTAATGAGCTTTCAATAGGGTTGTCGACAACTGCGTTGTTTGGGAGTTGTATGTTATTAAAAATTGTGTATTAATATTGAGTGCAACACACAGTTGAAACAAACGCAAACGTTTAAATGAAAATTAAGAAAAACAAAACAAACGTTAGACGACCGGTAATGCTATATCTGTTACGTTTTAATTTTTACTACTAAAACCTTAATCACTCCAATTTTGTAATAGAAGTGAAAGAGAAATGGTAGAAGCATAATTCCAAGCAAAGAATTTGGGTGTCTTTACTTGTAGCTCACAGTCCGAATTTGACCAATATTGAAGATACTGAGCTGATTTTGGTACCGATCGATTCAACTCGATGAGACGATTATAAAAATTTTTATTTTACCCACATCGCTGACAAAATGTTTTTTCGATTTCAGCTCTGTATCTTCAAAATTGATTAAATTTGGGCTGGGGAGACTAAAAGAAAAGACTGAAAACTTGAACGGAATTTGTGAGTATTAAATTATTTTTTATCAATTCACTTCGAAGCCGAAATGCGGAAGTTATCATTGTGTAAATTTTTTGGGCTTTCAGAACGATCCATAACTTATATGCCGTCTTTTGACATTTCCTAGTTGGTAAGCGGGTTATTTCTTACTTAGGATTAACCTTGCAAAATTTTGCGTCCAAAAAGCGAAAATTTGCATTAAATTGAGCAGAAAAGGCTTTGAAGGGTGGCATTTTTACAGAAAAAAATATTAACAGTAAAACCTCTGTGCAACGTAACAAAACGAAATATAATAAGAATAGAGGAATTGACATACACAAAATACATAACATCATTGTGGATAGCCGACGAATGCTGAAGTGAATCAGGCTTTTAGAAACTAGATTTGAAGGAAGAAAGAACTATAGGCAACGCTTTCAAGACACAAGCCACGACTTCAAATTTTCGTCATTGAATGGCTAAAACTCAACGTCGTTGTGCTAACTACAACCAAAACTACCCCGCTAAAGCCTAAAGTTTTTCAAATAAATTTTTCTAAGTGATGCATTCTTAAACGATTAAATCGGTTGAATCCCTGGCTTTAGATCCTTTCGGCTCTAATGATGAACCAAAGAACATAGCTATATTAATAAGTTTTATTAGTGTCTGATATAGATTTTAGAGTATCCGCTACCTATAGCTATTAGAATACCTTCTTGCTCAGTTCTGGTTTTGCAACGCACCTGTGGCCGCGTGGCCGAGTGGTTAGAGCGCCGGCTTCATAATCGTGAAGTCAGGAGTTCGAATCCAGTGGTCGCGCTAATCTCCTTGGGCAAGGGACTCAGCCACAATTGCTTCGCAGTACCTATGCGTTAAACAGGTACCAGACTTTGGTCTAGGCGGATAAGATGATGGGTGGTGTAAAGGGCAATCACCATGGCCAGCCTACACACAATGCTTCGGCATAATAACCCAGATTGTCACCTAGTGCCAATTGCATGTTTATCCGACTTTGCAACGCACCAAGAATTTTGGCGTCTTGGATGAGGCCCGGTACAAATGAAATAGAAGCCAACCATTTGGTGCGAAGTGCCAAGATTGTTTGAGGTATCCCGACAGAAGATATCCAAATTTTCATGTTTTTGCAGGAAATTTTTTTACCTATACCAACAATGAAACCATTAAAGTGGAATCTAAACGATGGACCCTGGGGGCTTAATGGTCTCTTCCCTGTGTGGGCACCTGACTGTTCGGGTCTTTCCGAGATGGAAGATACTAAAATTTTTATGTTTTGCGGAAAGATTTTTTATCTATAGCACCAATGAAACCATTTAAGTGCAATCTAAACGAGGGGCGCGGGGGTGGGGCTCAATGGTCCCTCTCCTGTGTGCGCACCTGACTGTTCGGGTCTTTGCGACATTCTCCCAGCCAGAAAGTCAGCAATATCAGAGACTTAACTGAAATTTTGGTACCATTAGGCTCCGGCTTTCACATGAACATGAGTAACTCCTTAATTCACCAATGATTCATCAGATTTGACACCAATTAACTCAGCTCGTCAATGAGGCTCGAGTGATAATTATGTTTATTGAGGTAATTTTTTTATTTTTTAGTACCACGATTGGACCATTTGTGCCTAAAATTATCGAGAAAAATTTTTTAGTACCACGATTGGACCATTTGTGCCTAAAATTATCGAGAAAAATTTTTTAGTACCACGATTGGACCATTTGTGCCTAAAATTATCGAGAAAAATTTTTTAGTACCACGATTGGACCATTTGTGCCTAAAATTATCGAGAAAAATTTTTTGTCACAAATACGGCCAAATTAATGATATATTTTAATCGCGTCGTCAAGTTGTATAGCACTGTATTTTTAATAATGACAAATTTCGAGCTGGAGTAAATTTAGAAAAAAGTATAACTGGTTAACTAACGTTTTGTGACCACAGTAGAAATAACTCACCCTTTTCGCCAAGGGATTGGGAAGCTGACGATACAAATGTTTTGCAAAAATTTGTCTTTTATTTCTAAAAATAAATAAAACATATCACAGTGAGAAAATGAGCCAAACCCACTTTCCTTGAAATATTAAGTCACCGCCAATTTAGTCTACATTGTTACTACTGGCAAACCAGTTCAGGATAAATGTATGATTAAGTAAAAATTTAATAAGAAAAGACTTTTATGAAAATTTGCACAATTGTTACTAAAGACAAATCAGTTCAGGACAAATGTATGGTTAAGTAAAAATTCAATACGAAAAGACTTTTATGAAAATTTGCACAATTGTTACTAAAGACAAATTAGTTCAGGAAAAATGTATGGTTAAGTAAAAATTCAATACGAAAAGACTTTTATGAAAATTTGCACAATTGTTACTAAAGACAAATCAGTTCAGGACAAATGTATGGTTAAGTAAAAATTCAATACGAAAAGACTTTTATGAAAATCTGCACAATTGTTACTAAAGACAAATCAGTTCAGGACAAATGTATGGTTAAGTAAAAATTCAATACGAAAAGACTTTTATGAAAATTTGCAAAATTGTTACTAAAGACAAATTAGTTCAGGATAAATGTATGGTTAAGTAAAAATTCAATAGGAAAAGACTTTTATGAAAATTTGCACAATTGTTACTAAAGACAAATCAGTTCAGGATAAATGTATGGTTAAGTAAAAATTCAATACGAAAAGACTTTTATGAAAATTTGCACAATTGTTACTAAAGACAAATCAGTTCAGGATAAATGTATGTTTAAGTAAAAATTCAATACGAAAAGACTTTTATGAAAATTTGCACAATTGCTACTAAAGACAAATCAGTTCAGGATAAATGTATGGTTAAGTAAAAATTCAATACGAAAAGACTTTTATGAAAATTTGCACAATTGTTACTAAAGACAAATCAGTTCAGGACAAATGTATGGTTAAGTAAAAATTCAATACGAAAAGACTTTTATGAAAATTTGCACAATTGTTACTAAAGACAAATTAGTTCAGGATAAATGTATGGTTAAGTAAAAATTCAATACGAAAAGACTTTTATGAAAATTTGCACATTTTTTCGAGTATGTTTACAAACAATAACTTATTCGCAAATATATCGTTATCATATCATGCCAATATGAGGATAGAGGACTATCTCCTATCAGTCATTGAACCCCAAATGTCCACACCTTGCAGGTGCTCCCACACCAACCCCAGCACCGCCACGGGCGCCGACGGTATAGGCCGAGCTAAAGGCGCACAATTAAACCCTCGAGGATACAGGAACTCCTCCGCTGGGCTTGGACCTAGAGCGTGTATGGAAATATGTAATTTTGGAATGGTGGTGTAGGTTTCGTTTGAATGATATAAAAGCCTTTCAGGTATTAATACAAACATATCTAGTCTTGCTTTTTGAATAAGCTCAAAATCAACTGTTCTATTATAAACCAAACACCTAGCATAGTTACGTTTTTTTGCTAAAAGTTGTTGAAAAAATATCCTTGAAAACTCACATTTTACCGTAGTACTTGCAGCAACTTATTCATATCAGAGATGGCATATAATTTTTAGAATGAATCTTTAAAGATAAGACTTGGGCCTAAGGACCGCACAACCTATATGGTAGTTCCGTTCTTCATTATTTATTTATTATTTTTCTTACATCTATTTATGACCAAAATATATTTGATTTGTTAATGTTGTCTTAACGGCAGTGTCAGAATTATGCTTGAAATTTTGGAATTTTTTAATGTAGGCGCGTGCACAAGACTACAATTTGATATAAATATACTTTTTAAAATAACATGATAGGTCAGATCATTAGAAAATGTAGAGAGGTTGGATTTGACTTGGTAGTATTAGGATTTACGCGCCTATGGCTCTGCTCCGTCGTAAACTAATTTTTCCGCTCTCTGGAACTCAAATATAAAAAATGTACTACACAATGATGCCGCCATCGAGATATATTTTGTATAAACCCGGAATCGTGGTTGACATAAATGTTTGAAATAACGCTGCCTCCACGTTATAATGTCCCCGCTGTTTAGAACTTTTGTCCCCCTCGTAGTCGGGGCCGAACCGTATAGACAGTCCGGGTCACAGCTATACCGTAAATCAATGCCCTAAGGTATAGAAATTACCCCTAGCTAATATGATTTTTCGTTTACGGTGTCGCGCAGACCCTTAGCTACCATTTTTTGGCGAATTAACAGTAACCTACTATGCATGTAGCTATATTATTAAATTGTGTTGCTAATTTGTTTTTAATTTCAATACTTATCTAGAGAACTTGGATGTTGACAAGATGGTATGTCGTATGCCATCAATATAAATAGAATGAAGACACCATGTCATTAATTCCGTCGGAAAATGGCAAAACCCTTAGCTAACTACACTTGAAAAGTTTTATGAAAAATATGGGTGTTGAAGACACTGTGTTGTCGAATTTGTGCTTGACGCTGTGGGTGTCTATACATAGGTTCCAAACGTGTGGGACATTATACCATGAACGTTGCATAAAGCCAAGAAAGAAAATATGTCATGTCTCTGCATTTTTGTTGAACCACATTATTGTTAATTAATTTAGCGCTGGGCCCTCAGCCTGATAATATGTCACTATAAATTATTACAACGACACACATTTTGTTATATACACAATAGCGAAAAACATTGACTGGCTATGCCATTACAGTAACTGTATCTGTTTTTACGGGTAGTAGGAAGATTGCTAGCAGTTTATATTAGCCTCTTAAAGATGTATAAATGCTAGAAAATTATGATACAGATTGTGGGTATAGGAAATCTTCACTATGTTACAGGCTAAACTAAATCGATGGAGCGTTATCTTCTATAATGCCAAAGATATTGGACGGACTGGCAACGATTACGGTTACTGATGTCACCAGTTAATCTTGCAGGTAGCAGTTGCGGTGGCAGCTCAATGAAGGCGTAACAAAGCGAAGTAAGATCTGTGAATCTGTTGCGGCAAACAATCATAAATTCCAACTGTCATGGGATAGATTTATTGACACAACTGATCAGGGTATATATTTGCATATATATTACATGCTAAAATTGAGCAATTTCTTGAATTTAGTACAACAAACGCCTAAAGCCTTAGAGTAAATCCTATTCAAATGCGTTGAGTAGAACAGATATTACTTTCATTAATTAATTCGATGTGATTAATTTAGATTAAATTAATTAATGAAACTGTTTATTTTGAAGTATATGAGTTTTGCGGTGTCATTAATAGGATAGCTCTTTTTTGAACAAAAATCTATTAAACCTCTTCTACGAACTTCGGAAAATAGGGATATTTGTTCTCGAAAAGATCAAGATAAAAAATTTACAGGAATTTATTACAAAAATTCACCAAGTTGTCTTTGAGGCATCTGAAATACACCGGCTTCGAGTAGGTTCTGTCACTCATTTTGCCAGATTGTCACGACCTGTGCTAAATTCTGCTGTTAGCTCCAAATTAACAAAAGCATTTCTCCATTTCAAATTTTAGTTTTCTGATAAACTATCATGATTTATAGAGTTTTGTTGAGAAAAATATCTATTAGTACTATAAATACACCAATACCACGACAAACTTCAAAAAATTAAGCTTATGTTTAACTATAAACGAATTTAAAGATTTGCTTATAACTACGACATAACATTCTATTTCTAGCGAAAACAAATCTGCTAAAATGCATGCAGTTCATGGAAGCACCTGAAAATACTGGATGTAAACGACGTAGTACTGTGTCATATATATATATATATATATATATATATATATATATATATATATATATATATATATATATATATATATATATATATATATATAATTGGTATCCATAAGGTTTGGGCTGCAATTCATTTATGAATAGAGCAGTACGCAAATTGTAGCAAATTATTGCTAATTTAAACAAATTATATGCAGTTTCCACGTTGGCAAAAACGTATCCCCTCCATCTTTCCAGAAGCCGGCGAAACTTCTTTATCTATATAATATATATGGCTTAGAGCAAATAAAAATATATAGTCATCTTCGTATCTATGGTGATATTGACAACAATCAAAGATTTTGAGCTAATAACAATACTAGGTTCTTTAAAGCATGTCGAAATTAGATTAACAATATTGTGAGACTTTACCAGTTTCATTGTTATAAAAGTAAGATAACTCATATTGAATATTTTATGGTTAAGTTGTTCCAAAATTTTTAATAAGCATATTTTCATTATCTGCAACTACTCTAGCTTCTATAGACGGTGTTGCAGTAAGTACAAAAGACTGTTACAAAAGTTATTAACACCAACAAAAGTCTTATTTTGCTGAGACATAACTTTCTAACTAGTAAAAAATTGAACCAGTCGTGGTATATAATAAGCTTCAAAGGAAGTAAAACTTCTCTGCACTGACTAAAATTATCTAATATTATAGCCTCGCTTAACCAAAAACATGTTTTTGCTTTGGCACGTTCAATGTTGTGCATTGAAGTTGTCCGTAAAATTGCATAAAACCATTTGTAACAAATATATATTCGCCCAGTTTTAATTAGTCTCTACGCTATTTGTGCTATATGTTAAATATACCATTGCATAAAATCATTTTCAAGCAATGTAATGTGAAGAATATACTATCATTAATTAAATTTCACGCTGTTTGTGCTAAATGTTACATATAAAGTACAAATAATTTTTTGTCATTAATTGCCAACAAATATTTGAACAGTTTGAATTCTGCGCTAATTGCTCTTAATGATTTTTTAAGATGAGTGTACGCGGTCCGAATTATGTCACGCGTCAATCTGAACTAGTTCGAGTGAACAATAGCCCGGCTAGACAGTTATGGTACGAATTGATAGCTTACCTATGCTTAATGTGACAAACGGACAATCTAGCTAGACTGTGTGTGATAAATTGGTCGTCCGACTAAGCCATTATGAAGCCAATCATTATTTTTTTCGTTCAGTTAGTATTGCTATTGAAAATGTTATCCGACTATCTCGTTGGTTAGAGTAAAGAAAGCTCGGGTAAAAGCCTAAGGTCGAAAGTTCGACTCTCACTTCTGCTCGATATTTTCATGTACTGTGCGTATTGGTTTCAAAAATATCAAATCTGAATAGATACCTAAGGGTAAAAAAATTGTTTTTTACTAAATTTGCGTGAAAATTTATATAGCTTTGAAATATAGAATATGTTGTAGTAACAAAAATTTGTTTAGCCGATCAAATAGATTAGTAACTGTCTAAGCGACGAAATAAAACCTCACACGAGCTGTCTTTTACATATGCACCGCCCGACCCCGACCAGGGCAAGGTTCCTACTAGGAGTCTCACAACACTGGCCAAAGTAACCCTGAGGGGTGTAAATAAAATGCAGGGTATGCAGTTCTCGACATAAAACCTACTCGTTAACCTAAGCTAAGGTCCTTATCTGAGACATACACTAAAGCCTAAGCCTAAGACGGGGTGCTCCCGCCCTGCCCCTAACCCCCTGCTCTAAGGTGTTCATTTTTCTAACGTTATAACGTAACGGTTCTCAGGGTTACTTTGGTCCTCACATATATTTTCGATACATAACAGCTTTGAAAACAGCTTCAAATTCGTTCATGTTTTAGCTTCATGACACAGAAATTGAGGCATCCGATGTGGCAAGAGAGTAGCCTCGGCTACCGTAAGGGCCACTCTGCAACTTGTATAACAATATATAACTTCGTCATAGCTTAAAAAATCTTTAGTAATGTATGCGCTTAGGCCATCTGTTTTTAAAAGCTCCGAATTTCTTTGTAGCTGAGAATTATAGCTTCAATGTGAAAAAAACTAGGTGTTTAGGGTAAGTTCTTTCATCTATCAAATGTTAAACTTAAAAACTGACCATATACATTTCCTTTAGCCTCTGGTGTCATCCATTTTGACTCTGAAAATAAAATAACAATGACTCCATTTTAAAAATATACGATCAGAGACAGAGGCTCAAGATGTATTACCCCGTTCTTGTTATTAAAATTTGAAATTAAAATTAACCCTAGAACGTTGTGTCACTGAAATTGGTTGTTTAAAGTCAAAAGTTTCATTTTGTAAAAATGCTCTTTAGAAGTTTGATATAAAAACTGCATTAAATTTAAAGTACATAGGTCGTACGATTCCTAGTTACGCATACATGTCCCAGGTTTGAGGTCTCGGTTGAGTATAGTTGGTGCTTCGGCGCGACGGTAGGCCTTCGGTGTCCCCTTACAGGGATGGGTGAAGGTCATCAGGAGGATCAACTTTCGAACTCAAAGCTTTTTTTGTAACTTAAGTTATTTTCAAATGTTTGCCCATTTTCCTTCGATGTTTGCCAATTCCCCCTGACTTTCCCACCTTTCCCCTGACTTTTGCCCAAATCAACTAATTGTTGCCTATGCGTCCTCAAATTTTTAATTCGTGACAAAAAATTTCCTGCGCGGCGGCTGCGCTATGGGGGGGGGGGGGAGGGGGTGCGCCGCCTCAGCCTTAGGGACCTGAAGAGGTCCTGCTACCAGCCAGGAGGGAATCAGCGCTCACACCGAGGGGGGTCCGAGCATCAGGGGAAATCATCCATGCCCCTATGAGCTTTTAAACACTTAAGACTAAATGGTATTTGTTCTACTCATGCTTATAAAATCAAAACAAACAGATGCAATCCACAATGACCTAAAAAGTAAAACCAGTAATCGGTATATGACCCGTGATCTAGCAAATTTACAGAGTAACGACGTAGTTGTTTTAGCAACATTCTCTAACTATTAAAGAAGCGATTAACATATTCTTAAATATTTATTCTTAAACCCGCGATGAAACAGAATAAAAATTAACAAGTGTACACGGTTGTAAATCGGAATGATAGAAAGGAACCTAGAACAAGTTTTATATTATGAGAACATGCAAATATTACTCAAAATGAATTACCTAGTCCCACACGAATTTTGATATACTACTGAACTATGTGGTAGTTGTTGACCTATTACTTAAGGAACCTCTAAATGCGAGCGAATAATAACGCGCATGAAAACATACGTATGGCTAGGTACCTAGTTAGCACAACGCGTTACAATACGCGCTAATGCCAACTGGTATAAATTGGGTACGAAAGAGTTAAAATTAAAAAAAAATACATTTTTCAATAGTTTTTTTGGGATACATTATTTTAAATTTTTAGTAAACTCGAGGTTAGTATTTGTTTTCACAGGTACTACGTAAATACCATTAGTAGCATATACAAAGCACGTGCTGCGTATAAAACAACGCGTAATTGCAATGACCAAAATCATGCAATTTTTCAATATTTTTTGATTTTTAAGATGACATAAGATTTTCCCGTAAAAGCAAAAAGCAGCGTGAGATTTTTTAAAATAGCGCCAAATTTTCTACAAACGTAGAGAAACCCATTTCTCCCCAATTTGAGCAGTATTTTGCTCCCAAATATTTTATGATTTTGTGGATTTTACTGTATTCGTATCAACTTCACAAAATAGTATATATAGTCGTTTTCGATATAAGAAATTTGGAAGCTAATTTTAATATTGAATTTTAGAAATCAACCTCTCTGGAGTAGGAAAAACAGTTTCTTAGCTACTTCCAAGAAAACGAGGGTTACATAAAACCTTCGACCAAAGTAACACTGATGGGCGGAAATAGAATGCATGCCATGCCGTTCTCGATATACTAAGCCTAAACCTTAATAGTCTTAGCCTAAGCTAAGGTTCTTATATGAGACATACACTAAGCCTAAGCCTAAGTCGGGGGCCCCCGCTCTGAGCTGTTCTTTTTTCTAATCTTATAAAGTACCGTCCCTCAGGGTTACTTGGGGAAACTTTCATTAGAAACTGCAGTTTAAAACACAGTTAGCGCACCTGTGTTGTGAGGACATTTTGTTCCGTAAACTTGCTACACATATATCTATGCATAAAATTGTCAGTGTAAAATATTATTATATTAATTTAGAATTTGAAATCCTAAAACAATGTTTGTAGTATCAATTGTCAAAGTTTGATATTTCAAACTATGGCACTATGAAATGCTTGTTTATTATAACAATTTAGTTTCAAATGTCAAACACTGTATTTTAAAAAATTTAAACTCCATAGATTGAAATTGTGTTCCAACACTTACACTATTGTACTTTCGTTTTTATAATATTTGTCTAAAAATAGGTGGTTTTACATTTTCGGATATTTTAAAATGTGTAAAGAAATTATTTAAATACACTTATAACTAACTCAAACGCTGAAATTTAAAGGTTAAAACTTGAAAAATATTAACGTTTTAAAATTTTCAATTGATTTTATTATTGCTTATAGATTCGAAATGGCTCTACGCAGCACCCGATACGAAGGACGGCAAAGGATTATACGGTATTTATAAGTTTTAGCCTACCCATGAACTTACATGATCCACAGCGGTAAATCAAGCCATAAGTAGCGCCCTCGCAATGAATAATTTTAGCAGGTAGGCTACCCAATTTATCGATACCGGAAATATATGAGAATAAGTCACCCTGGTCCGGTTTGGGAAACACGACGTTTTATGATCGATACTCTAACGCTCTACCGACTGGATCATAGCTGTCGGTAGGGGGTCCTTCCTGCCAGTCGGACACAGGTGTCAAATCTACCCCTTCCAGAAGGCTCCTCGCCCCACCCACCATCACCCCGCGGTGCTAACAAAAATATGGTGAAAATTGGAAAAAATGGAAGTAAAACTGACAAAAATAGTCGAAATGCAAAATATTTATCGTAAATTAGCAAAAATGACTATAATTTTAGCAACATTGGAAAAATTTTTATGCTCCTGAAAATTTTATTAATTTACCCCCCCCCGGAGTGCTCCCCACCCGGCCGACGTATATATCCTAGTCTATCTTTGATACCTACACTCAAAATACTTTTTGTTGAATTTAAAAGAAATTTCTTTGAATTTTGCACCACTAGATATTCTTTTTAAATTCAAAGAAATATTACTTGAAATTTCAAACAATTATATTTGAAATTTCAAAGATATGTAATTCTTTACAATATAATTCTTTGAAATTTCAAGGAATGTTTCTTTGGATGTTAAAAGAATATCTGGTGGTGCAAAATTCAAAGAAATTTCTTTTAAATTTCAAAGAAACCTTTTTCAGTGTAAGCACTGGGCCATAACCTGTACTTTCTTTGTAATTTCCAGCATATTTCTACGTAAAAATACCTTATCTAACATCGAATTTTTAAACTTTACTGATCAGATGGGCAACATGTTTTGCGTAAATTATCGTGGGATTTCAACTACCGCTTGGGGGATGATCTATGTGAATGAATTGGAGTGCGAAAGTCAAAACACTACATACTAACACAGCAGAAACTGACGAATTAATGATTGCCGTGACCCAGTGTTATCAGCTAAATGGTTATAAAAACAGTAATGTAGCCCGCGTGAGTACTAACTTAGGCTGGTATGCACAGTCTGACAAGATCAAAAATAAACCGAATTTTTATGCCAGGGTTTCATCTGTGAGTATTTGTTCCACATCAACCTTACTCGTTATTTTACTACACTAAATACACCATATATATAATATACACAAACACCATATACTTACGTAATCACGAGACAAATTGCTCGATACACGATATACCAATGCTCCGATTGAATAGTCTTGAAAATTATGTGAGCAACTTGTACCACCGATTGCGAAAAATGAACTGCCTAAGCTTAGCGCGCGTGAGCTTAAATAAACTTTTATCCCGGACCAGAAACCTGGGAATTTCTCTAAAGCGCGGTTTACACAGT